>CAJQZJ010032083.1:8320007-8337861 GCA_907164525.1 Lophiomys imhausi
CACACACACACACACACACACACACACACACACACACACACACACACGTTCATGCACACATGTCAGCTTATTAACTGGGTGAAATCCCTGGCATGTTTCAGGTAGCCACAAATTGAGCTTGCAAATCAGAACTGAGCCTCTGACCTTTGTCTTCTAACAAAGAGTAAAGCAGGTGGCTGCCACACGATGATTTCTGATATGACTTCAAGAAAGCAAGAGAGAGCAGGAAAGAAAAACAGCCCATTTGCCACTTCCCTGGTAAAATGGTCACCAAATCAGTCTGGTGAGGTTAGACAGTAGGCTGGCCTCCCCATCTGGCCATCGGAAGTGATAGTGGCACACAGAGACTCAGAAGAACTGCAGAGGACTCCTCATCAAGGATTGCCAAAATGACCACAGTCTCATGCAGCCCGGGCTCACTACACGGGCCAAGGATGACCTTGAACTCTTGATCTTCCTGAGGCCTGGGATTAGAGGCCTGTGCCACCAAACCCTGTCTTTTCAGTGCTGGGGTTGAACACAGAGCCTCCTGCATCCTGGGCCATTACTCTGCCAACTCAAATACATCCCCAGGCCACTATATTTCCAGATGTTCCAAACATAGTTGAATTTAATTTTCCCTCTACCTTCCAATGCAGGGATCATGGAGTATTTGAGGCTTTGTAGAGCCAGACAATGACCCAACCAACCCTACAACTGTGCACCGCAAAGAACCATGGCTTGCTATGTAAACGAGCTTGACTGCTCTCACAAGGTGCCCCATGACAGTGGTTCCCTGACCTCACCTGCTTAAGCTACTCCACCCACCTTCATGTCTCTAGAGATGCCACCAGTTACCTGACAGTTAGGGGGCATCATGCAACATAGACAGCCATGAAACTTTACATCAAGAGTTTATCAATAGGAGGCTTATCAGAGGCTGGGCATTGGGGCACACACCTTTCATCCCACCATTCATGAGGCAGAGACACCCAGATCTCTACGAGTTCCAGACCAGCCTGGGCTACATGGTAAAGCCTTGTCTCAAAAAAAAAAAATTGCAGCCAAGTGTGGTGATGCACGCCTTTAATGCCAGCACTTGGGAGGCAGAGGCAGGAGGATCTCTGTGAGTTTGAGGCCAGCCTGGTCTACAAATCAAGACCAGGACAATCAGGGCTCTGTTACACAGAGAAACTCTGTCTCAAAAAAAAAAAACCAGAAAGGAAGGAAGGAAGGAAGGGAGGGAGGGAGGGAGGGAGGAGGGAGAGGGAGGGGGAGGGGGAGGGAGAGGGAGAGGGAGGGAGGGAGAGACAGACAGAAAGAAAGACAGACAGAAAGAAAGAAAGAATTACAATGAAAGCAAAGCATTTCATGGTACTTCAGTGCACTGACATTGAAACAGGTTGAACTGTCTCAATAAAAGCACAATTCAGTCACCCTTGACATGGCCTCCTATTCTGTCTGCTCCCAGCTCATTGTTGGACTCCATCTAGATACTTGCCTTGTGCAACCACCTCCTGATATCCACTTTCCTATAGGGTGGCCTGATGGACCCTCTGAAGCCCCACACCCTACATTATCCACACAGGTACTCACAATACCTCTGTCATAGCAGCCCACAGTAAAACTGGGCCGCCTTCTTGTTCTGACCCACAACCAGACCTCCATGGAGGTCAGTTCCTCCTTGAGGACCCTTGTGGTCTTGTCTCTTCCTCCCACTCCTTCCCCTTCTCCTTACCTCCCCACCTGCTGGTTTAGCTCACCAGAGCCTGCAGACTTCTTATGGCTTCCCTTCACCACTCCAAGCTTCTCTGCCACCTGTAAATGATAAATCTCCTACAATTTGGCTCCACGTCCTCATGGGTCTCACCTGGCAGACACACCCAAACCAAACTTCCCACTGCCCAGCATCTCCTAGAAGGTGCTACATGCTACGTAATAGAAACTTCTAGACCATATTAGAAGGAACTACAATCAAGGTTATGGCAGGAAAATCCTAAAATATACTAACAGGATTTGTGTTCCTGTTTTTAATCCTGTTGATTCCATTTTCTCCATCATCAACTGGAAGCAGCAAGAGGCACCTTCGGGTTTATACACAAAGTTGCTACAAGTGACCCCAAAAAGTAGGAAGGCACTAGCTCTGGCTTTTATTGCAGCTTCAGCAGGTCTGAGACATGGATGGGCTAAACGCAGACACAATGACAGAGTCAAAAGCAGGAAACAACCTGCCTTCTGTTTCCAGCCCAGTGATCCAGAGGAGCGTGGAACATCACAGCCGTCTGTGTTCCCTACTCCAGAGGTAACACAGCAGGAACCAGGACCCACTGTATGGACTGGAGATACATTCTCCATGCATTTGAGGGCTTGGAATTTTTTGATTAGTGTATAATCACCGTACAAAATGATGGGTCTCATAATTGTCTACTTTGACCATGGGCACCCCAGTTACCTCTCCTGCCCAGCCTCTTCCCTTTCCTGTTTCCTCCTTCCAGATAGCCCCTGTGATGGCTAATACTGACGGTCAACTTGACCGAATCTAAAATCATGCCTCTTGGCATGTCCACGAGGGATTATCTACATTAGGTTAATTGTGGTGGAAAGGCCCATCCTAAAAGTGTGTAGCACCATAAGCTGGGGTCCTGGGCTGAGCACAAAGAAGTGAGGTGGACACCATCCTTCATTGCTCTCTGCTTCTTGATTGTAGTTGCAGCATGACCAGCTGCCTGGAGCTTCCGCCATTATGCCTTCCCCACCGCGATGGCTGCATTCTTGGCCTTCGAGTCAAATGTATGTTCGTTCCTTAAGGTGCTTCGGTTGGGTATTTTGTTACAAGACATTTAACTAACAGCTCCTTCTATTATCAGAGAGGTGTCATGGGTGTGTCTGCGGGGGGGGGACAGTATCTGTGTGTGTGAGTCAGCATATGAGAGAACATGCAACATTCTCATCTTTCAGGGTCTGTCTTGCTCCACTTTATTCGTCGCTTTTTATTAAAATTAAGATCTCTTGATTTCTGATGTTTTCTAGCAAAGCTGCATCTGTGTGTTACCCAAAAAGAAAAGAAGAAAAGAGCCACTGTCCACTTGGGTTGATTATAAGGTGACTTGGGGGCTCATATCTAATTTGTTTGTTTTTCAGTGTTCTGAGCAATGCAGATTAGCTCTCAGCCTGAGTCTCCCCAACTATGAGTTAAAGTAACCTCTAACCTCTACTTAACAGTAGTTTGTTAGCTTGAATGTTCAATGCAAATCATCACCCCTAGCCATTGTCACCTGCCCCCCAATCCATCTCCATCCTCACTGTGATTGCCGTATACCTGGATGCTGATTCCAGCTCATAGGGTCCTAAGTCTCCTTCCTGGCATCTTAATGGAAAAGTCCAGAGCCTACAACCTTCAAGGCGGAGGAGTTACAGCCTGTCTTTAAGACCTGAGACTTGTCACTCAGCCTTTGCAGCAGCCCTGCTCTATGCTCACAGCTAGCAATTGTCTTCCAAGAAGGGGTAAGGAATAGAAAGAGCTTTGTCCCCAGCCAGGGAGCAGGGAGCGGAGTGAGCACTTCTGAGAAGCCAGAAGCAGCCTTTTGAGAGGTGTTGAAGCAATTTAAAAAACAAGGGTCGGGATCAGTCCTTTACAAAACCAAGGCAGAGGGGAGGGGAACCTCCAGAGGCAGTGAGATGGAAACTAGAGGGATTCACTCTCACAAAAGATCCCTTTCCCATCTGGTTGAACACACTAGGGCCTAGCTATATTGCTTTCTATGGACTTATACACATGCTTTCTCCCTGCCATAAACACGCACACCTGCACAGATGAAACCCGATTTTAATATAGAAAATTCAGTATCTATAATTCATGCTCTTTAGCCTTACATATTTATTCTGCATTTTAATTAAGGCCAAAATCTGAATATTTTAGATGGATGGCTTCCTTGTTCTTCTGTGCCATAGCTTGTAGGTAAATTACCTGGCAAACGCCCAAATGTTCAGCCAACACTATAGAACCCAGGCCTAAAGCTATGGAGGCACCAACAGCCCCTGGGAGCACTGGTACTCTGTGTCACCAAAGTCACCATCTCAGGTTTGTCCCCTGTGCAGTCACAAAAGACTAACTCCCCAGTGTGGGATTACAAGACTGCACACATCTCTCCACAAGAACAGCAGGGGCAGGCAGGTCACATGTGGACATCTGAACAGAGAGGACTCCAGCAGTTGCTAAGAGAGAGGTGGAAAGGCCCCTGAACTGCACCATAAATTCATTACCAGGACTGATCTAGGAACAGACATGGGGCAGGTCTACCAGATACCCAGAACAGATCTAAAATCAGAACCACCAGAAGTTGATGCTTGATGTTTGACTGGAAGGACCAGATTTTTCTCATGCAATACTGCTTTGAAGCTCTAGGAGGTCTCTCCATGAATAATATATCAAGGAAGGTGATCTTTAAAATGCTAAACTCTCCCGGAAGCCTTGCCCAAGTGGGCACCAAAGCACTCTTTGGTAATTGCTACACAACCTGTGGGCTAAATCTGGACAGTAACCACTTTTGTCAATAAACACAGCCACTCTCATCTGTTTGATTATATTGTCTATGGCTGATTTCAAGTCGGGAGGGGGAAATAAAACAGTTAGGGCTGCAGGCCCTCTAGACTGCAGAGCCACGAGGTAGGCTGGCTTTGCTCTCAACTTCTCACCTTCTGTGTTAGATCTTCAGAGAATTAGCTGGAAACGGTGGTTTCTGCTAGTCTTTCCCCCCCCCACCACCACCACCACTACATGTCACCTTAGCCCTGGATATCCTGCAATGTACAAAAACATAGAAACTAGGGCTGGAAAGTTGGTTGGGTGGTTAAGAGCACTGTCTCAATTATGAGGGTTGGAACTCTACTTTTTCTTTTTTTGCCCAGGTGCTTGTTTCCATTGGCCTCTAGGGGTGACTCCCGCTTGTCACTCAGAGCCAAAGGGACACCATTCTGGAAAGCTCTTAGGGAACCACTGGATGAGAGCCATCTGCACCTCTGACTTGCAGGCTTTCTTCCATGTGTTTCTCAGATCATTCCCAATGACATGTTAATTGGTTCAGCAGCCATTAATCTTTAAGCAGACATTAAAAATGAGCACATGGAGACCATGTGGATTTTAACAAACCTTGGCCTGAATTGTGCAATCCTAGCCCATCTAAGCTAGCTCATAATTCTATTACCCAAATATGACCCCATATATACATACATCCCCTTGGACCGCCATTCTCCACGATATGCCGATGTTCCTGGCCATGTGGAATGAGGTTCTAACCCCTGGTGTGTGCCTCCTTCTTTCCTGCTGCTCCTGGCTGGAATCCTTCTTCTTCTGTATAAAGCACAGGCTTCCTGTTCTAATCTCAGGAAGTCCCACCTTTCTCTGTCTTTACCCAATCTCAGGCCTGAGCATTTTATTTAACCAATCAGAGTCAATGTAAGTAACAGACAGCAGGCAGGACCAATTAATTAACATTTAGAATGCTTAACACTACCCCAACAGAGGAAGAAGGAGGTGAGGGAAGAAAGAGCATCAGCAAGCATGGGAGTTCTTCTAACTGCCTGTCAGTGTCAAACCCAGCACACCATGTGCCCCATCCTCAGTCATCAGACCCAATAGTCATGGCAGGTCTAAGTCATGTTGAACCAAATACAATTTTAGAGACCCTCTTTAAGAAAAAGAACATACCTCAGACGTTGGGAATGCCTCTTCTTTAAAATAATTAGCCAAGCAGGACATGAGGCATGTCTCAGGAGTGTACAGCTTTTCTTCTTGGATGTCTTTAGGAAATGCATCCAAAGTGTTCAAATTGAAACACTTTCTGTAAATGCCTCAGTCTCAGCTACATATCTGGAGCATTCTAGGACTCTCGGTGTAAAGAAGGGCTACTGATTTTTTTTTTAATTAATTTTGTACTCAGCTACCTGGCTGAAGGAGTTTATCAGCTGTAGTTCTCTGGTGGAATTTTGGGGATCACTTATGTATACTATCATATCATCTGCGAATAGGGATACTTTGACTTCTTCCTTTCCAATTTGTATCCCCTCAGTTTCCTTTAGTTGTCTTATTGCTCTGGCTAGAACTTCAAGTACTATGTTGAAGAGATATGGAGAGAGTGGGCAGCCTTGCCTTGTCCCTGATTTTAGAGGAAATGCTTTAAGTTTCTCTCCATTTAGTTTGATGACTCTCAGTGACTCCCAACATTGCAGGGAGGGGTCCAGGCATGTGAGGGCACCAGAGGCTGATGAGTCATTTGCTTCTGGAAGCCAAGCTCTTATGTCTGATATTCATGAAATACTGTGCAGCAGCCACCTGCAAGGCTTTATTCATAGCATCGTACTTAGCCCTCGGTGCCACTCACTAACAGACATCTAGCAATAAGTTGCCCCTGGGGGTGTAGGTCAGCATTAGCAACTTACAAATGTCTACACCACCTAAGAAAATAGCAGGACACAGGTCCTAACAAAAAGACAAGTGAGCTCATCTTCCAACACCCAATCCCACTGCTCATCACAAATGCTTCCAACACAGCACATGTGCTCCAGGATACTACCAATGGTCCTCAAAGACTTTCCCAACTCTGAAAGCCTTGAGCACAGACAACATCACCTTGCACAGATATCCTCAGCTTTGGGGTAATGGGGGCTGCCCTGGATCACGTGTGGAGGCCAGAGGACAATTTCAGAGTAGGTCCTCTTCTCAAACCACATGAATCCCAGGGATTGAACTCAGGTCACCAGGTTTAGCCACAAGCACCTTTCCTTACTGAGCCACCACACCAGCACAATTTTCAACATTTTTGTACCCAAGGGTGTTTCAAGTGGCCAATGAGAAAACACTATCCAGGACAAAAATTTTGTGTGGTTTTTGTTTTGGGTTTTGTTTTGTTTTGTTGGTTTGGGGGTGAGTTTTTTTGTTTGGTTGTTTGGTTTTGGTGGTTTGGGGGTTTTGTTTTTGTGTCAGTTTCAGCATGCAGCCCTGGCTGTCCTGAAATTCTATGTAGATCAGGCCTTTAACTCACAGAGATCCACCTGCCTCTTTTTGGTTCAAAATGACCATCACTGAGGGCCAGAGAGTGGGCTCAGTGGTTTAAATAGCTTGTAGCATAGGGGTTGAGGATCAGAGCCCAAGTCCCCAGAAACCCATATAAATGCCAGGGGCACATGATGACTCTTGAGTGATTCCAGCCTTGGAAGGCCATGGCTAGACACCCAGAGCAAGCTGGATAGCAAGACTAGCCATATTGGGATTGATTAAGGGGCCTGGCTCCATCTCAGTGAAAAAGATGAAAGAACAATTGGAGGGTACTTCTGGATATCATGTCTCCACACGCATGCTCACACACATATGTACTTAAGCCCAAATGCATGAAAACTGAAGGCAAACACGGCAGTCATCCCACAGATAGAAACAGGCCTCTGTCTAGAACAATCTGTGGCCATGGCAAATGTCAGCCCTCAGATTCACATTACATTTTTTTGGATCTATGTCAGTAATGTGGACACTTTTTTAGCAACTTCTTAGCTATGAATAGAAACCAGTGCCTGCTCCAACCACCCTAAGCATAAAGGTAATTGCTACAGGGTGAACCTGCAATGTCCTCCAACAGGTTCCCGTTTTGAACGCTGCTTCTACAGCTGGTAACACTATTCTGGAGGCTGCAGAACCTTTAGGAGGTGAAGACTAGCTGGAGGGGGTAGGTCATACCTGGCTCTGAGTTCCAGTCATTCTCTCTGCTTCTTCTTCTAAGATATGAACAGCCTCTGCCCCATGTTCCTACCTCCTTGAACTGAGCTGCTCCAAACTGGTAACTCAGTTCAGTCTGCCATGATGGACTTAAACCCTCAGAAACCATGAGCCAAAACAAAGCTTTCCTCCTTCTAATTTGTTCTTTCAGATATTTTCTCATTGCAATGCAAAAAAAAAATAATACACGAATTTAATGTTCAAATAATTAGCAGAAGCATGGCATTATTTCATCACTGGAACACACCTAACCCTACAGTTTTCACTCATTCCTGCTCTCACCTTCCGCCTTCCTCTCTGCCTTATTCCCAGGTAACTCCCCTTCACATGGAAGCTCTTGAGAGAACACACATGAACCACACCAAGTTAAGTCTAGTGACAGGAGGGTAAGATTGTAGTCATGTCATGATTGAGCACCTGTGTGACCTTAGCATCCCTGACCCAGTCACCACAGGTGGGGCACGTCAAGCTGTCACTGACTAACCCTGAGTCTCACATGCACATCTGGACTCAGGAGAGGGCCCACACCAAGAACCACAATGGCAGTTGGCTTGATGGCTTCCGAGGAAACAGAGCTGTGTGTCTAAGTGTGCCTCACACCTTTATGGGGACAGGGCTCCCAGTCACTGTGCAGAGGTGGCAATACCTCTGACGTGGTACAGGCAGTGTAGTTCTGTTTGGGTACCTGAAGCTAATAGTCCCAGTGCCCACCTCATTCTGTGGTGGACACTTGCCATCTCCAGAAAGGGAGCTGGCTTGTTGTAAGGGTCCAGTAAGTTAATAATGATTTTGATCCATGCATTTCAGAGATTCCAGCTATTGTTTTTCTAGCTATTGTCCACCCACTCATAATGAGGGACACAGCTCAGCAGGTAAAAGTACTTGTCACACAAACCCAGTCACCTGAGTTCAATCTCCAAAATCCACATAAAGGTGGAAAGAGAGAATCAACTCAACAAAGTTGTCTTCTAGTATCCATGTGCACATATAGTAAATAAATCAATATTTAAAAAAAAAAAACCAAGAACTTGTGATGGACACTTGGCCTGAGGTCCACTGAGTGCTTGGCATATTGCACGCACAGTGTGGTGTTCTGTTCAGTCCCCACCTCTGTGTGGATGCAGCTGTCATTAGGAACTCCACTTTACAACCGAGGAAACTGAGGCTGAGAGCAGTCCAGGGATGGGGACAAAGTCCTACTAGGTATAAAACAAGAAGCTTAGTTCGTAGAATGCACACTCAGCCTGCACAGAGCCCTGAGTTCCAGTCCTCCCATCCCATAAAACTGGGCATGGTGGCACGGACCTATAATCCCAGCCCTCAGGAGGTAGAAGCAGGAAGATCAAAAGGTCAAAGTCATCTTCAGCCACATAGCAGACAGCTCACTGGCTATGAACATTTTATACTGCTCTTGCAGAGGGCACAAGTTTGGTTCCCAGGCCACCACATGTCAGGCAGCTCACAATCACCTAGAATTCCAGCTCTAGGGGTGCAACATCCTCTTCCAGGTTCCAAGGCCATTCTCTGGCCTCAGTGCAAGAACCACAGAGCCTCTCTTCCCAGAGGGAAAACAGGACAGTGCTGAGGGAAGGACCAACAGAAGTGGTCGACTGAGTCTCAGCACTCCCTTCTCTGGTTATTAAGACTCGGTCAGACTCGGCGACCACGAATGGTGCAGCTTGGTAGGTAAGCCACTGAGCCCTCCATTCAGACCCCATCTCGCCTCCCGTGGGCCAGGTGCCGCCTCTGGAAAGAGACAGGACCTGTCTAAGCAATTCTCCTCTTGGTATAAAATGGAAAAGAGTCATATCTACCACTCGGAGCTCCGAAAGGGCTTAAACAGTAAGGAGTGTCATTTATCCAACTTCTTAGCATGCCTGTGGAATTAGACCACACATTGCTGTCCTACCACTCTGAACTGACAGGGCTGTTTTGATTTCTTCTTGTTGATGCTTCTTTTTTTTATTTTTTTAATGTTTTTAATTGAATAGAATTACATCACTTCCACCCTCTCTTTCCTCCCCCTCCTCCAAACCTCTCCCCCATCCTCAAATTAATAACCCCTTTTTCTATTATATTTGTTACACATATGTATATGTATGTATGCACAGATATATATATATATATAACTAGAACTTGTTGGGTCTGCTTTTGCTGTTTGTGTATACAGGTTTCAAACTGATCAGTCTTCATTGGGCAGCCAATAAGGGGGCTCATCCCTGGAAGAGGCTAATTCTCCTCCAAGCAGTCAGTAGCGGCTTTAGTTCTTTGTGGTCTCGGAAGCCCAGAAGCCACCCAGTGAGATGTGCCTTTTGCAGTCAGCACCCTCTGGTAAAACCTAAAGTCATTTGCTCCTACCACCCCAAAAGGGACGGCTTCCATGAGGCATGAAAAAGTCTGCTCATAGTAAATATCAGCAGATGCCATAATGGTCATGAGATCCAAACTGATTTCCACATTAGGCATGGAATAAGCATGTGATTAACAGAGTCATAGAATGGGGACTGACTTTCTCCAACTGAAAACTCACATGGATGGGCTAAGCCCTTCTGTAGTCTCGTCTCTTCCGGCTATCCTAACACTCCATTACACTTAGCAGTTAGTGCAAACCCTGTCCACAACAATCAGAGACAACATTTGTAGCATCCAGCTAATGTCTGGTACCAAGCTCCACATCCATGAGCCTGTGGAACTCCCAGCAAGTTCCCTTTCAGTGGAAATGGCCAACTGTCCTACACTACCACAAGGATACTAAGCTCAAGGACCCGTATTGTGCTCCCTGGATGTAACAGACCTAAACTTCAGATTTAAGTTTGCTGGTGGCTGCAAAGCCCGAGATGGTAGACATTTCACAGGAGGCCAGTGGGGAGGTCCATGGCTGCTGCTTTCAATTGTCCTTCATAAAATGCAGAATTACATTGCTATGCAGTCTCACTCCAGCCAGGATGGCAGTGATCAGGAAAATATGTCAGCTCCTGACAGCACCCCCTATTCTACTCCACATAGAGGATAAACATAGAAGAATCTCCATTTGGAGATGGTTGTAGTAGTGGCAAGCTTGTTACTGGGCAAAAAAAAAAAAATCACTTGCTTCAACTGTAGACAGAATACTGTCCAAAAAGGACAAAACTTGGAAGCAGGTAAATTGCCACATGCCCATGGCATGAAACAAGTAAATGTGTCTGGGATGACAAAGGGAACGACGGGAGATGGTAGGAGGGGAGGGACATAAGAAATAATACGCTGAACAAACACATACAAAAGCTTTAAAAATAAAGAATTTTAAGAGAGATTAGGGCTGGTAAGATGATTCATTGGTTCAAGTGTTTCTCCTGGTCTTGTCCCATGCTTGAGTCACAGAACAATGAGGACACTTTATAACCCCGAGGACGGTTTCAGGGAGGAATGGGGAAAGAAAATGAGAAAGAGAAATGACTTAATTCTTCTCCCAAAGTTTTGTGGCAGCCTCCAAGTTCTTGGGTTTACTGCCAGATATTACAGAATCTTCTCATGAGGGCGTTTTATGCGAGAAAGGCGGTTAAGCAAGGAGGCACTTGACTGCTCCTTCTAAATGGAAATTTTCAATTAGTCTGAATAAGTTAATTACATCATCCTTTAGTAACTGCTCTTGTGATTCTGCAAATCCTCTATTAATTGATTCAACCACTTGCCCTCAAATCAAGCAGCCCCAAACAGGGACAGAAAAGTCGTGGAGAGGAGAGAGGCTGTGCTGGTCAGTTTTGTACAACTGACCCAGACCTAGGCATATCTGGGAAGAGAGAACTTTAACTGAAAAAAAAATGCGTCTATGGGACTGGCCTCTGGCAAGTCTGTGGTTCATGGTCTGCTTTGATGTGGGAGGATCCAGCCCACTGTGGGCGGTGCCACCCCTGCCTGGGCTGATGCTCCTGGGTTCTATGAGAAAGCCAGCCATGGGGAGCAAGCCTGTTAGCATCACCCTTCCATGGCCTCTGCATCAGCTCCTGCCCTGATTGAGTTCTGGCCTTGACTTCCCAAGTGATAGACCATCACCTGGAAGTACAAACTGAAATACATTCCCTGCCCACCCACCCACCCACACACAAAGTCGCTTTCAGTTTTGATGTTTGCCACAGCAATAGAAACCCTGACTAAGGTGAAGACAAAGAAGTGCTGTCGCCCGTGACTCACATGTGAGTCTCTGCTCTACCTGCCTCTTAGCCTATTCAGTTCACCACCAACCATCTGAGTGGCAGAGAGCACTGTGTGCATCAGAAGACAGAGGAGCAGGACCTGCCTCCAGACACGTCCACCCATGGAGAGCCAGGATAGATGTTCAAAGGTAAATAGTAACTCCAAGTGACCAAGAGCCCCTTGATGCTCTACCTTTCACACGAGAAGGGGCGCCCAGGTCAGGGCCCACTGAATTGTACCCCACGTCCATTCTGCATGTACTCTGATTAATTGGCCAGATCCTACCACCAAGTGTGTCTTCATCAGATCCCTGCCCTCTAGAAGCTTGTTCGGCTTCCTGCTCCTTTAACCCCCACCTTTTAAAGATATATTTTTATTTTATTTTACATGGATGTGTGTGTGTGCATATGTGTGCACAGGTGCCCACGGGGACAAAAAGAGGGCATCAGATCCCTAAGAACTGGAGTTACGGTATCTGTGAGGCTCCCGACATGGGTACTGCAGTCCTCGTGATTTAGCAGCAAGCTCTCCTGACTGCTGAGCCATCTCTCCAGCCCTTCCTCTCTTTGCTTTAAAAGAAAAGATGTGTGTGTATGTGTGTGTGTGTGTGTGTGTGTGTGTGTGTGTGTTATATAAAGGTGTCCATACAGACCAGGAACAGGCACTTGTTGGACTCCCTGGAACTGGAGTTACAGCTGGTTGTGAGCTCACCCATCTGGTGTGCTGGGAATGAGACTTCAATCCTCTACACCAGCCAGCTGTACCTTTAACCAGTGAGCTGCCTCTCCAGCTCTTCCACTCTTTAAGGGATGGTGACAAGGACATGTCAGCAGGATGAGGGAGCAGGATGGTGAGGATTGATTACCAAGGGCTTCTGAAGGGACCGGGACATCTTCCACTGAACCTAAGCCATTGGAGCACACCAGGCTCAGCCTCTGTGAGGCCATTGTCCATGTCCTCCATCTGCCACCCCCATTGTAATCTGAATGCAGCCTAGAGAGGTGAACGGCCACATCTCACCCCATCTGCAACCCCCCATCTGCAACCCCCATCTGCAACCCCCATCTGTACTCCGTGACAATCCTTGAAAGGCCATACCTACGATTCAACTTCCCTGTATTCTTTATCCAACCCCAGGGGAACCCGCTAAGAACAGAATAAGAACTTTATCTCAGGACCAACTGCTGGAGAGAAAAAAGCTACAGTACAGAGAGAAACCTAACTATACCAAGGCCTGGACAGGTGCTTTGAGGGGAACAGGATGGGTCATGAGAAAGGAAAGGAAAGAACATTCTAGAAGTCTTGCTGTGAGCCAGACTAAAGACATCTTGGTTCTTTCCTGGAAATAAAGTTACAGACCAAAGTCTCTGTTTTATTTGGGTCTGGGAAATGTTTTCAGAATTCCATTCTGTTTTAAAACCAGCCACTGAAGGATCCAAGACTTAGATTTTTTTTTTTTAGCTGCCAGAGCCCATAGGGGACTGTAGGAAACTCTGGAAATTCTGTGTGGCTACCTTCAAGTGGCTAACAGGCAGCCTAGGAAGCTGGCCACTACTTTCAGGCTGAGAGAAGAAAGCCATTCTCAGGACTCTCGGCCCAACTCTGCCCCCTTGTGGTCCAGTGTTGTAGGTAGAGCATAAAACCGACTTCCCAAACTTTAGTAGGCCTCTAACCAACTCAGGCCTTGCAAAAGAGCCTTCCTTGACATTCTGAAGCGAGGGTAAGGACAGTCTGGTGCCGATTTCCTGTTCATGTCCTCCATCTCGGATGGAGATGCCAGCCCCTAAGGTTCACGTGTGACACATGCTGTGTCCACCCCAACGCTCACCCCTGATGTCATATTGAAAACTCACTGAGGGGTAACTTCCCTCCCTCCTCAACCCCCAATTCTCTCAGGGACTCCCGAGCCAGGTGAACCCCAGGAAAGCCAGGAAATCAGGTTAGTCTAAAGGCCAACATAGTTCCAAATGACACTTTCCGACTGATAGATGAAAACAGCATCCCGAGATTTCTGCTTGAGCCCTCCTCCCGCACTGTGATAGAGACCTTAGCAGCGCTGCTCCTGTGATGCCTACACAGGCCACAGCGAAGGAGCGCTGGCTCGACCTAGTGGCCAGACTCGGAACTGATTGAAATAATTTCCTGTGCATCTGGAATTGCGAGCGCTTCTTTCTGCCAGGAATTAGGAGTCTCTCTAAAGCTGGCACGTACTTCTCCAGTCGGTGAGCAGAGCCAGGAAACAGAGCCAAGAGAATTCCTACAGCGTGTGGTTCTCCCTCTTCCTCCTACTTTCCAGCCTAGAGTACTTTGAGACGGGACCTTTTCTACTAGGAAGCCTCACCCACTCCTCTCTCTTTCCTGCCTCCCCTTTTTAAAAAAATTCATTTTTTTTTTTTTTAGTTCAGCCTCTTTCGAGAGCCCTGGCACTATGTCACTAACCACCCATGATGCTCAGAGGAACATCTCAGGATCTCATTGTACCACATTATTTGAAATTGTATAATAGTCGTGGTTTTTAATAATCAGAATAAAACACTTTTGAAAACTAAAAAAAAGTGCAGTAATTTCTACTTCCCCACTAGTAATTTCTACTAGTAGCTTTACAGGCATAGGTCTTCTTTAAGTGTGTGTGTGTGTGTGTGTGTGTGTGTGTGTGTGTGTGTGTGCAGGTGCACACAGAGGCCAGAAGGGGGCGCCAGGGCCACTGGAGCCTGAGTGGCAGGTGATTGTGAGCTACCTGGCGCAGGATGACTCGGGTGCCGAGAACTGAGTTCCTGTTCTCTGGAAGAGCATCAGGTGCTCTTAACCGCTGAGCCATCTCTCCTGCACTCCTCCCCACAAGCAGGTCTTCCGACAAGGTATAGTCCAGGTTCTCCTGACAGCGGTACACCATGCTAAGGGATGTTTAAGGTCTACTCATTTCTCCTCCACCTCTGATTCCTCTTTAAAATGCTGTTACTCTTTGAATCCCCGGGTGGGCAGAGAAATGAAACCTCAACGCCCCCACACTAGAGTCTGGCCCTAAGGGCAGCCCATTCTATTACCCTCACCAGAATGACTAAGACAGAAAGGATGGAGACTGTCACACAAGCTGCTGGGGCAGGTGCTCAGAGCTGCGGAGCCGACTGTCCACCAACACACACCTCTTGTCCTTGGCCGGCCCCCGCCACAGCTCAGCACCTGCTTCCTGCTCTACTTTGATTTCTGCTGTTGTGAAAAGGAACACCCTGCCAGAAAGCAATTTGGGAGAGAAACTGTTTATTTGTCTTATAACTCCAGGTGGCAGTCCATCAACTGGGGCCAAGACAGGGCAGGAACCTGAGGCAGCAGAGGGGCAAGAAATGCATGTGTCCACCTGAACTCAGCTAGCTTTCTCTATTCTTGTACAACCCAAGGCCCAAAACCCAGGAGCAATGCCACCCACAGTGGACTGGGATTTTCCCACGCCAACTAAGATATTCAAGATCACACACACACACACACACTCACCAGCCATGCACACAGGTCAATCTGGTCTAGACAAACCTCACTAAGACTGTCTTCTTAGGTGATTCTACGCTGTGCCAACTATGCTGTGATGGTTAGTGGTGATCAACACTAACCATCACACTCCCTAGGACTCAGGGTCCCACACACACCTCTAAAAGGTGTACACATCCACAGAATAACTAACTGCCTAGGTACACAATGAGATATTCTACAACAGAGCAAATAAGTCATAGCCATGCCCAGCAACGAGGTACACCTCATAAACATAGTATTGGGAGAAAGAAAGCAGACTTGAGTGAGCACATTCAGTGTGCACAGAGAGAAGTCACAAATGGCTGGGGCATGGCTCAGAGGGAAAGCGCTGTGTGAGGCCTTGGATTCAGTCTCCAGTCCTTCAAGAAAACAAGTACAGGTTAGGCTTGTCTGTGGAGAGAGAGCAGGGGACAGAGGGACTAGGGAAGAGCTGACTGCAAAGAAGCAACAGTGAAGCTTTGGGGACATCATGGAGCTGGTCAGATTCCATTTACTGATACGAAGTTTGAATGCCCAGCAGCTAAGCTGCAGGGTGACCCCGCTGTTATCCAGCACACAAGAGATGGAGATGAGGGGCAGGAGCAGCCCAGGGCAAAGTGGCTAGCTAGATTATCAGAGCTGGGATCAAGAGAAAGCCCCTGCTTCAATGACTAGGGTAGAGAGTGATGGAGAACACCTGACGTCAACCTCTGACCTCCACAAGTGCATCTGCTCACGTGCACACATACACAAGCACACCCGCACACATACACACACACACACACACACACATGCACACATGCTTATACACACCCATGGGGATTCAATTAATGGCTTTTGATTTTTTTACCAATTACTGTTAAAAGTCCAAAAGCCACACACTTGTGGGTTTTGGACAGTTTGAGGATAAAAAGAGGAAACCAGATGCCATGCCAGTCATCTGGTAGTTTACAGGAGATTCCACTAGGCTCCTCTCAGGCACCTAGCAATGTCTTACGTCATCACCTTCTCCAGAAAGGCACCAACAGGTGTGGGCTGCCAGATAAAAAGACTCCCCACCCCCCCCCAGCCCCACCCCCGCCCACCCCGTGCCCCCCCCCCCCCCCCCCCCCCCTCTCTCTCTCTCTCTCTCTCTCTCTCTCTCTCTCTCTCTCTCTCTCTCTCTCTCTCTCATTCCCAGTGTTCTTTCCCTGCCCTTTCTGTCCTTCTCTGCCCTCATGGCTCTGCTCCTGTCTGTCTGTCTGTCTGTCTGTCTGTCTGTCTGTCTGTCTGTCTGTCTACATGTTCAATCGTCTGCTTCCTCTTCTCCAGGCCCCAACTCCTCTCCCTTCCCCCAATAAACCCCTTATACCAGATTTGTTTTTATGACGTAATTCCTCAGGGCATACCGTGGCATGGACCCACCATGGTACCCCCTCACCGCCTCATTATATTTCATAATATCACCCACAGCCTTACCAGCAAACCCTGCATGCTTGGTACGGATGGGCTTTGTACCGAGGAGAAAGAGTGCACTCTCCAAAGGCTGAAGAGCCCCCTCTCTGTATACAACAATTTTAAGACCCAAAATGCAAGATTGGAACTGGAGAAAAGGTTCAGCAGGAAAGGACTTGCCACCAAGTCTCACTAGGGACACATGTGAGGGAAGGAGAGAACTGACTCTCACAAGTTGTTCTCTGACCTCCACATGAGCATCGTAACATGTTCACACACACACACACACACACACACACACACACACACACACACACACCACGAAATAAATAAATCTAGGGCTTGTGGAGCTTTACTTTAAGCAGTTTTTAAATGGAAGGCACTTTTTCTGGGTTCTTAAAGGAGTCAAAAGTGGAGGCACACTGTCACTGACTTGGCTTAACCTAAACAAGAAAATCATTATGCATAAGAGAGATTGGCATGCTTACAGGATGACCTCATCTCTTGGCCCTTTTATGCAGCAACCTGGAAGGGAGAAATAAACCACAGGCTTCTGTGTTCTCACTAGCTTGTTGTTCTCTGAGCAGGTGAACAGCGCCACCTAGTGGCCTTGGTGGAGGAACACTAGCTGCAAAAAGCTAGCAGTGTGTGTGTGTCTGTCTGTCTGTGTCTGTCTGTGTGTGTGTGCGCGTGTGTCTGTGTGTGTGTGTGTGTCTGTGTGTGTGTCTGTGTGCGTGTCTCTGTGTGTATCTGTCTGTGTGTGTGTCTGTGTGTGTGTGTCTAGTTGTGTGTGTATGTGTGTGTCTGTGTGTGTCTGTCTGTGTGTGTCTATGTGTGCGTGCCTGTGTGTGCGTGTGTGTCTGTGTGTATGTGTGTGTGTCTGTGTGTGTCTATGTGTGCGTGTCTGTGTGTGCATGTGTGTCTGTGTGTATGTGTGTGTCTGTGTGTGTGTGTCTGTGTGTGTCTGTGTGCGTGTCTGTGTGTGTGTCTGTGTGTGTGTGT
>CAJQZJ010032083.1:8343951-8408984 GCA_907164525.1 Lophiomys imhausi
GTGTGTGTGTGTGTGTGTGTGTGTGTGTGTGTGTGTGTGTGTGTGTGCGTGTGTGGTTGTCAAGGGAGGAGAGGCATTTCGTTGTTTAGAGGAGAGTGTTATGTGCAGCCAGATTCAGGTGAGGGCCCTCAGTTTCTAGGTGCATTGTTAAGAGGGGTGTGTGCATGGCCCAAACCAAGTGGGGCCCCAAGTAGCTAAGCTTTCCCTGTGCTTGCTGTGAAGTTATAACTAACTTCACAGCAGTACTTTACCCTTCAAGTCTTTTCCCGGTTCTGAAGAGTACTTACCCCTGCCTGACACATTTTATGTTTATTGTTTTTGTTGTCTTCTTGTACATGTGAGAACAGAGCCCTTTGCTTTGTTCCCTGGTGAGTCCCAAATGTCTAGGACAGAGCCAGGCTGTGAAATGGATGGGTGGCAACCTGTGGTCCCCTAGAAAGCTAAAAGGTTGGAGGTCTCATAATAGCTGTGTAGCCCAGACTGGGTGTCCCTTCTGCCTCGGTCACTCTGGCCAGAGACTGAACACGAGGAAGCCATGCATAATTACAAATTGAAGGGCCTCAACATGAATCAGGCTGAGAAGGGATGCTGCAAACAGGATAAGGAAGTGACATGCTTGCGTTTTTTGTTTTGTGTTGTGTTTTGATGGTGATTTCACGCAGTAGTACTATATTTTCCATCATTCCCTCTTAACCCCAACTTCTCTCATGACCCCCCACTCCCTCTCAAATTCATGACCTCTTCTATAGTTATCATATGTCTCTCTCTCTCACACACACACATGCACCTGTATCTATTGAGTGTTGTTTGCATGTTCATGAGTTTAAGACTGATCACTTAGCTAACCTGTGGGGGTGGGGAACTTGCCCCTGGAAGAAACTGAGCATTTACAAGGACAATAATGATCGTTTTAAACAGGGTAGAGTATACAGACATGCACTAGAGCAGTCACTCTGAGGACAGTATACTCAGTAGAATTAAGGAACAAACAGATGGCAGCAAGGATGGGAGGTTGGGTCCAAAATCTGTTGAAGACTGGATATAACCTGGACCAGAGGGACCAGGATAATAAATACCCTGCACTCCAACATCCAGATCCCTGTGGTTGCACTGTCTTCAAGGTCCACTAGGTGGCGAAATCACACAAGAAACATCTCTGCCTCCCACAAACCAGCCTCATGCCAAGCCTAAGTGTTAGGGCGGGCTCCGCCTTTATGGCCCTTACAGCCTTTACATGCTAGCGCCTGGTCTGAGGCAGTGCTCCCTGGTGTCACAGGAGAACCTGAAAGATGAGCTGAATTCATCTGCCAAATAAAATGTGCCAGCGAAGGCAGCAGAACAATGGATGAAAAGCCCACCCAGTGCTGTTTCGAGCACAAAAGGAATAGCTCACCTTCCCTAAGCCAAGAAATGTTCACTGAGACATAAAGGAGAAAGAACACTCACCTAGAGAGATTCTTCTTAAGATGATAACTGGACAGTGGCAAACACATCCTAAGACAGGCCCTGGGTGTCGTTGCTGACTGCAACATGGTTCTGAAGGACCGGTTCTCTCTCAGTCATCCTCCCTCCCTATCAGGTTGAATCATGCATAGGCGTTGTTCTGGAAAGCTCCTCTCTGTTTCCATCCATCGATCATACCGGAAGTAAAAGGCATGTTGTAGGCAGCTTTGACCTTTTCCCCCATCACAGTCTGCTCCAGCCCCATCAGTGAGCTGAGCAGGAAACAAGACCAGCATCAATGAGAAAAAAAGTCAAGCAAAGGGATGGAAAGGTGGCTCAGTGGATAAGAGTGGTTACTGCTCTTGCAGAGGACCCGAGTTTGGTTCCCAGCACCCAAACCGAATGGTTCAAAACTACCTGTAACCCAGGGGCTCTGATGTCCTCTTCTGGACTCTGATGGCACTACACTCACGTGCATGCACCAGTACAGACAGGCATACACATAATTTAAAATTTAATGAATCCTTTTTTTTAAATCAAGGAAGAAGGACAGACTCTAGCCACAAATATATCTTGCTTCTCAAAAAAAAAAATTCGTATCAAAAGGAAAATGTCACAATTAATTTACACAGCAATATTGTTTCTTATTTTTCGTCTCTAAACTTTCCTGTATACAGCTTTTATACAATGAGTAAATTTTCAGTTTACAAAAAAAAATTAAGTATTTTGAAACACACATTGTGTGGGAGATACAAAACTCAGAAATGAGATGAAAGTTGAATCACTTCTAGAAATAGGTAAGGACTTCTGGCCAGTGGTACCCACTGAGGCTGGGCCAGTTGCACAGAGGGCCACCTAATGTCATTCCAGTCGCTGGAATTTCTTCACTTAGCCCTATGTCCTATTACAGCATTTGAAATTTTAAATAGAATTAACATGGCAATTGAAAAGGAAGGAAATGTACAAAGCCAGAAATGGTTCTCCTGTTAAAATAATGCACAAATTATAGGCCATTTCAATAAAATTGAGGCTTTCCTTTTGGAGAACCCTTAACACAAATGGCTGAGATCACCAATTGCTAAGACCAAAGCTACCCAACAGCAATTAAAGCATTTTTCTGAGGATAAACGGGTACAACAAGGAAGTCAGATGGCTTTTTCTACTTCCTGTCCCTGGCTCCAGAGGTCAAGTGGGTGTTCTCTCCGCTTTCTGGGATCCATCTTCTCATCTCAGATGTAAGGCTCTCCTGCAAAAAAAGCTGTAGGGAGAAACTGTGACAAAAGTTTTAGCGTTTGGATGTGACATGTCCCTCGAGCTCGTGTGTTTGAACACTGGATGCTGGGATGCTGTGCTACTTAAGGCTGGAGAATCCTTGGGAAGTGGGGTCTCACTGGAGGAAGTTTGTCACTGCTGGGAGTTAGACCTTGAAGTTTATAAACTGTCCTCACTTTCTCTCCTTTCTCTGCTTCCTGGTCCTCCAAAACCTGAGCACACGACCTTAGGCTTCTACTGCCTCAGCTGCAAAACAGTCCTTCAGTCGTGCCTTCTCCACCATGCTGACTTTACCTTCAAACTGTCAAAATGAACCCTCAACCTGAGCGTGGCCTCTTGCCATGTCTTGGCAACAGGAGAAGTGTGACTGAAAAGCATGTTTGCTCCAGGGATGAACTCCTAGGAACAAGCACAGAGCAGTGTCTGGCAGCCAGCTCACTCTTTCCTTCCTTGCAGATGTCACCCGGGTGTAAATCAAGTGTGGGTGTCTGAGAGACCCTCACTGAGGCCCCTCTCCTCCAGAACAATGGCTCTCACCATTAAGTAGCTGTTCAGAGTGACCAACAACACAGACACTAGGGGACCTCAGATTGCAACCCAAGGAAGCAAGTGTAGAGACAGAAAGCCCAGAGTTCTGGCTAATTAAAATACCAGCAGCTGTTAAAAATGATTTGCCTAAAATATAAAGTCATGATTTCTATACAGATATAAACAAGTAAAGCCCTCCGTTAGTGAAGGGGACTTGTAAGATGCCACACTGTCTCAAAGGTGACTTGGGGAAACACACACAATACAAAACACAAGTAGAAAAATGGTCTCTGTCACCAGGAAATAATTAATCCTATTTCACTGGACAAAATGCATTTGTCTCCCTCTGCTCTCCACAACTTACTGAGTTATAAAATAACTCAAAGGCAATCGAAAGCGCAGACAGCACTGAGAAGTGTCCTTTAAAAAAAAACTGATTTTTTTTTTCCTTTTTGGTCCATTTCAGAGTCTTTTACATTTTTTTCTGACCCAGTTTGTTAAATGAGCTGAGCTCGACAGGAGGCAAGCAACAAGGCCAAGGCATTCTTTATTGCAGCCTACTCAGTCTTTGCAGAAAAATGTCTCTCTGACCCCTATATGATGCTTACAGAAGGCCCCCAAATTCTTCCTGCCCTTTTGGGATAATGGGGGGCTAGCCCAGCCAAATTTCAAATACATGCAAACTAGTGGCATTACCCCCACATCAGTGCCACCTGCCCCTGTGTGAAAGCTGAGGCTGGGAAACAAAGGGACTGTCCTTCCTTCTGGCTCCTCACAGAGGGATAAAGACGACCCCACCCCCAGGATCCCATAGTTGAATCCTGGGCTTGGTGCCCCTGGGAAATCAGGGTTCCTCAACTTAATCCTTCCCTCAGGGAATGGAACTACCAACCCCCTCTCTGGCCAACTCCTAAGCCCTCTCCCCACACTGCCCTCACCAAGAGGGTGCCTCCCCAGCCCCTAGGTGACCTCACAGCTCTCTAAAGGGATCTCCCAGTGGATCTCCCACTCGTAGGCTCACTTTCTTCTCCCTTCAAAAGTTCCTTTTGAATCTTGTCCATTTCAAGTCCTCTCTATCCAGCTCATCCTCAATAGGATACAACAGTGGTTCTCCACCTGGGGATCAGTTCTTCCCAAGAGGCATTTGACCTGTCTAGAGATATTCTGGCTGTCACTGCAGGAATAGGGATGGCCCTGGCATCTTATGAAGGCCAGACATGATGCTGAGCACCATGTCACCTCCCACATGTCTTGCAGGTGTAGAAGGCATTCTTTGTTGCAGCTTACTCATTCTTTGCAGAAAAATGTCTCCCTGACCCCTAAATTATGCTTACAGCAGGCCCTGAAAGTGTGTGTTGTGTTCTGTTTCTGGACTCCATTTCACCCAGGCTTTGCAGGGGGTAGGGAGAAGGGTCCTCCCTCCAGCCTTGCTTCACCAATGTCATCCTTTTTACATTTTAGTGTTGCTGTTATCATACAATGAGTATACATAATAATTCTTTTATGTGACATTTCATATACGTACATGATATATTTCTATCACTTCCCTCATTACCCTCTCTTGTGTGACAGCCCCCCCCCCACTGATTCCCTTCCTCTTTCCCAACTTTGATGTCATTGTTTTGTGCATGTGTGGCCTGAGTAAAATTGTGTACATGACCTCTGTGACATTAGTTTCTTTTCTCTCCTCTCTTCTTGGAATCAACTTAGTGACAGAGGATGACAATGGGGTTGGCATATTAATTGGATGCAGGTTTGGTCACTAGAACCAAAGACCCTGAATAATAACGGCACCCAAAAAAGAGATGTTTCATTAACTCTATGTAAACGTGCAAGTAGGCAGTTCCTTGTTGGTCTGGTAGCTCCCAACATCAGAACCATGCTCATGTGCTTCTGGCTTGTCACCCTACCAACCCCAAGCTACTGTTTTGTGGTCCACAGTGGCTCCCAGAGACCCTTCCATCACTCTTCACTCCAGTCACCAGGAAGGAGGCAAGGGGGGTCCAACGTGGAAGCTGATTCCTCACCCCCACCCTCATGCCATTGGTTAGAGTGGTCACATGATGGGACCAAGATGGCTGGAAAACATCTCCAGCTAGGAAGGCAAAGAGCCAGCTACATTGTCCACTGTCTGAGAAGAGAATGGCAGCATAGCCTGACCTGACCACCACCATTGGGTTTGTAATTGCATCTGAGTGACTTGTCATATATAATATGACAATATAAGCAAGGGCAGATATAGGGTGACATGGAGCTCGGTGACACAGCCGTGGTGCCATTAGCAGTAGGCGTGTGTCTGATGTCTTTGAAATCGGCTTGGGATAAAGGTGATGCCTTCCAGGTTGAACAAAGTCACTTGTGACCTGAACCGTGCAGACGGGCCAGTCAGTCCCCTCACGGGTTATTTTTCTTGTTACTAACACAAAATACCTGACAAACAAAACTTACAAGAGGAACAGTTTCCTCTGGCTCAATGTGTGGCTCTGGTCTATCACAGTGGGAAAGCCATGGTAACAGGAGCATGGGGTCCCCAGTCACATTGCATCACATTCTCCTTTTTACTCAGTTCAGGCCCCCAAACCATGGGATGGGGACACCTACGCTCAGGGTGGATCTTCCCATCACTGAAAAGCCTCTCTGGAAATACCCTCACAGACACAGGCAAAGTTGTGCCTCCTAGGTGATTCTAAATCCTGCCACATTGACAAGATCGACAATCACAGTACCCAAGAAATTGTGTTCTGTGTACTCCCGGCTCTGTCTGCCCCTTCCTTTGGTCTCATGTCATTTTGAGGCTGACTCTCACATGATGGGCCTGGGATCTCCTGGAACACTGGGGAAGAGTGGCAGCAGTTTGCATACTAGGGGTGTCTGGGAAGGCAAGGAATACAAGAGCTGACTACATTTCCAAAATATTCTGCCATGCCCCATTCTCTGCCACTCAACTGTGTTCTTGAAGCCAACAACCCAGAATTTCTTGTTCTGCCCACAGCCACTCTAGCCTGAGACTAGCTCTATCCTCAGCTCTTGGAGGATGTTCAAGAAACACGCTGCTGTTTGTGCTTCATCTTCAGGTGAATTTTCATAGCTCCTGATGCCCTCTTTGGGTAAAGCTAAGAAACCACCCATGGTCTGTCCTTTCCAAAGCCTGGGCAACACCTGCAAACATATCCAAAGTCCTTGTCAGAAATCTCTCACCAGTACAGAGATCAGGAGAGCTGTGCCTGCTGTCTCCTTGTCTCGGCATTAGTAAGGAGAGCATTTCGCCAAGGCAGATGGTGGCTTTTGAAAACTAGAATTATTTTGGATTTGAGGTTAAAAAAAAACAAAGGCAGAGTTGACAAGATAATTCTGGGACTGTCACTCATAGCCCATAGCCCAGGCCAAACAGTACCAAGTACGACCTTGAGCCCCAATCATTATGGTTTTCATAGTTCTCTTCAGCCAACACTAAAGAATAAAGTGCAAAGCTGAGGTATTCGCCAGCTTGCCCTTAATAAAGTGCTTCTGGAAGCTTCCACACAAAATTTTCACTCCCAAGCTCGGAGAAATGGCTCACAAGATTAAGGATCTAGTTGCAAAACTCTAGTAAACAGGCTGAGTTTGAATCCTGAAACCCAAATGGTAGGAGGAGATAACCATTCCTGCAAGGTACCCTTTGACCTCCATATATGGACCATGGCACTAATCCCCCACTACTCCACACGCATACAAAATAAATGAATTTAATAAAAGGATTTATATTCCCACCCGGTGGGCCAGAACTTAGCTACAGAGATACATACAGCTTCTATATAAGCTGAGAGACTGAGTATTCACTGTGAGTAGCCGTGTGTGCGGGTCTGTGTGTGTGTGCATGTCTGTGTGTGTGTGTGTGTGTGTGTGCGCGCGCGTGCATGCTGTCTTGAAATAAGAATTTTGACACTGAGGATGGCAGAACTAATAATGTGTGCAGCACTGTATGTTGGCTAGATCTAAGAGTAATGCTGACAACGTATTTGATGAATTAAATCTCCACGTCCTTTTATTCCCTACATTCTGAGCATCATTTAAAATTTAAAGGCAACTCCTCTCATCCTGCTTCCTCTCCCATCCGTGGTAGTGGTGTAAGGACTTAAGAGGAATGGTGCCACTGAGCAGCCACTCCAGCAGTGACAGCCTCTTTATGTTCCTCACAGTTGGAAGGCCTCTCTTGTTCTGTGGTACCTCTCCTGCTGCTCTCCAATCTGCAGAGAATGGGAAATTGTGGCCAGGAAAGCAGGCGATTAGAGGGACTTCCAAAGTCAGCAAAGGAAAAAGGAAAGACGCATAGATGCCTGGTGCTCACTGGAAAGCAAGATCCCAGCATCCCAGGGCTCCTTCAAAGGAAGTGTGCTCACTGTCCTTGGGTTTTAGTGATAGCAAATCCCATGCTTAAGGAGTGTTTGATCCAGGAGGAGGTGAGCGAGAAATCACCATCAAGGTATCTAGAGGTGCCTGTCAGGTGTCACCATCCATTTCTGGATCAGATCAACCCACCCAGTACCAGACCCCATGACTGTGTGATAAACAGTCTGGATCCAAAATTAATTCTTATTTACTGCCAGGTTTCTCAGCCTCAACAATATTGATGTTTGAGGCTGACTAATCCCCTCTGAAGGAGTCTGTCCTGTCCCTGTAGTAGGTTCAACAGTACCCCTGTACTAGCTACCACCAAACCTTATGCCCACATGACCCTGGAGCAAAAAAAAAAAAAAAAAGGTTCTGGATCAGAACTTCTGTAGTCCTGGCTGTCCTGGACTCACTTTGTAGACCAGGCTGGCCTCAAACTCACAGAGATCTACCTGCCTCTGCCTCCCAAGTGCTAGTATTAAAGGCATGTGCCACCATATTCAGCTCTTCTTTGAATTTCTAATTGGATTGTCATGGTTTGAATGCTTGGGCATTTGGGTAGTTGTTCCCCGACTGGTGGCACTGTTTTGAGATATTGTGAAACCTTTTGGGGACCAGCTGGCCCAGCCAAAACGGCAATATTCAGGTTGATGAGAGATCCTGTGTTCACAAGAAGTTGGGAGCTTGGAGAGATATCTCTGTGGCTGACAATGCAGGTTGCTCTTGCACAAGACTCCAGGACCAGAGAATGGAGGCCCTCTCTGCGACTCACACATGTATGTACTGGAGCCCCCCCACCACGCGACTCACACATGTATGTACACAGGCATCCTGCACTGCCAAGATCCAAAACCCATCCCAACCCTCCGTCTACACTCCAACTGTCACACTTCCCTTGACCACCACAGGCAGATGGGTCCAGAGGGACCACGGACCTGAGAAGGGCAGGGCAACGAGAGCACTGAGTCTCACGCCTGTTCCCAGCCATGCTAGGGGTATCAACCCCATCATTCTCTCAAAGCTTCCAGAGCACTCCTCTCTGGTGGACTCACTTCCGGCAAAATTGTAATCCTGTAAAATGTGTAGGCAACTTCCAGGTAAAATGGAAGCTATTCACCCCTGACCAAGAGCCCACTCTTTCTTCTTCTTCTTCTTTAAAAGGAATGATTTCCATAAAAGCCTTGACTTTAGAAAAAAATTAAAATAAGAAAGAAATGGGAAAAATCCATTCCGAGCACAGAATCAGTTGTGCTAGCACGGCTCGGCTCCTGTGCTGATCTGTTTTCTCCTGCTCTGGGGAGAGAGGTTCCAGAGGGGAGCCTGTCCTTGTAGCTCCTTATTCCCTCCCAGCCCACTTTGCTTTATACGATGTCAGTATCTATTCGTGTCAACAAATGTTCCCTTGAATTATGAATTCAATCAAATTAGAAACCCTTCATGGTCATATCTGTGGGCCTCTGAAGGACAGGCACAGCGTGTTAATCTTGTTCCTTAGCACATGCTCTTCTGTTCTCAGAATCTTTCCACAGAGCAAAATAAACCCAACCACGTACACACTCTGGAGCCAAGTCAAACCATCCGAATTAATTCCTTTGACCTTACACCAAAGCATGGGTCTCTACAGCATTCCTTATGAGCTGTCATACTTACCTTGTCTGTTTCCTCCCACATGTAAAGCATAGAAGATTCAAAGATTTATATCCCACAATGAAGAGGGTTCTATACTGTAGGGTAGTCAAAAAATATGCTTGCTGGACAAACACAAAGTCTACTTAGAGTACTCTGTAATATTTTTTGGAGAAAGTGAGAAATGTCTGTATAATGTGGGGGGTTTCATTCTGCACAGCTCCCCATAAGTGTCCCTCCCTAGAGCACCTTAATGTTTGTCTGACACTGTCCTCCCCCCATCTTCTTATCTTTGCAGCCAGCTTGTGAGTTCCTTGAAGACAGGATCAGGTCTCTTTCATCTAGTGTCCCCAGTGCCCGGCAAGGCACCTGATATATAGAAGCCCCCCTACAACTGTCTACTCAGAGGGCATGTGCAAGAATGACTTTACCTTTAACCTTCTTTCTAATAAGGAAAGTGGAGTCATGCCATCATAGACCATGTGTCACAATAGGTGACAGCCTAGAGGCTAAAACAAACGCTCTCAGTGGCTTAGACTAATTGAGAGAACACCCTCGGGCAGTCAAGGCTGTTGCCCATGCAGATAGGGCAAGGTTAAACAAACAAACAGAAAACCACAGTTCCATCCACATCTGACTCAAAGAACCAGTGAGTTGATCAGGGTTCCTTCCATGAACATGGAATGTTCAAGCAGCCACCTTGCCAAAAGCCCCTGCTTAGCAAAAGAGACAATTCACAAATGGAGGGAGCTCCACCAAAGAGTCTGCTCTCCCTCAGTCCCTATTGACTGCTTAAGTAACTTTAGGGTGGGAGACCCGGAGTCTTGAGTTTCTTGTGTGGTTCTTGAGTCTCCCACTTCCCCCCACAAAGAATGTTTCCACCCACAGGAAATGGCTGCACAAGCAAGGAAGACTCATAAGCTCCTCTAAACAGCACAATGCAAGAATGGTAGACTTACATCTGCTCCAAACCATGAGTCAGAATTTAACCACATGGCTACCTAGATGCAAGGGAGAATGGAGAATTACAGTGACTAGACAGACACAAACCCCATTCAAATATTATTGGGATTTTTTTTTACTGTAGTAATAACAAATATTGTAGACAGTGGTTGGCATAGTGTGTAAGGATTTAGGCCAAGTATGCACAAATTACAGAATTTTTAAAAATAACTTGACGATAGATTTCTTGGTTTTCTCTATCATCAAATCTCTTTGTTGCAGAATGGCTGACCCTAACTTATACACCCTCCCAACTATGACCATCTTTTTGTTTTGTTTGCTTGTTTGGTTTGGTTTTTTTTGAGACAGGGTTTCTCTGTGTATCCTTGGCTGTCCTGGACTCACTCTGTAGACCAGGCTGGCCTTGAACTCACAGAGATCCACCTGCCTCTGCCTCTCAAGTGCTGGGATTAAAGGCATGAGCCACCACTCTTGGCAATTACAGACAGCTGTGAACTGTCATGTGGGTGATAGAAATTGAACTCAGGTTCTCTGGAAGAGCAGCCAGTGCTCTTAACCTCTGAGTCATCTCACAAGTCCTATAACTATGACCATCTTAACACCCACTCCTGACTAAAACCATCCCACCTTAACACCCTCCACTAACTATAACAATCTTGTCATACCCTGTGACATCTTAGTACAGCCTCCCAAATATAACCATGTTAACTTTCCCTGAGTGGGCCTGCTCTTGTCTCTAACATTATTTCAGTAACCATCCAAACACCATCTGTTAATCCCTGGAGAAACACTGTAACACTGGGGCTGAAATCAGGCTCTGCAGCAGATCTGAGGTTGCCATTCTCTGCCTCTATGATCAGGCCCATCCTAGGCCCAGTGTTCCCTAATTGTGGACCCAATGGGTGTTTGCAACATAAAAAAGAAGAGTCTGGAAACTGAGCCAAATTACAACAAGTCCCCCCACCCCCGGGCACAAAGTGCCTCGATGAGTAGTAGCAAGCCCTATTAATCCAGTCTCTTCAGAATTTTGAGCGTAGAAACAGTGTATTAGAAAGAAGAGCGCTCTCTTGAGCAACTGTTAATGAGAGCTTTATGAAAATGCCATTAGCAGCGACAACTCTGCAAATGCCCAGTGCCTGCTGATCAAGGGTTCAGGGATGATCTCTCATTCATTGTCTGCAGAGGAAAACAGGATGGAGAGCTTCAGCAGCTCTCTGGACACCAGGCCACCCCTTTCTTACCCTTTATCTATCAACGCCTTTCTCCTTCTACCTCCATCTTACTCATGAATACAAGGGGGAAAAAAAACAAGATTTGAGGGGGAAAAAGAAAGGATCTTGATTTCGTAGGCATAGGAAGGGCTCTGTTCTCTTCAGTGTGCTGATTATACCCTCGGGATGATGGGGAGGGCCTCCACTTTTATAATAAACTCCTTTCTACTACAAGCAGATTAATTTATTAATCAGTTGCAAATATCAGGCAAGCAATTCAAATCCTCTTAAGGAAAACGAGTGTGTGTATGTGCGTGTGCGTGAATGTGTGTATATGTATGTGTGTATATGTGTATGTGTATGTATGCGTGTGTGCTTGCGGGGTGTGTGTGTGTGTGTGTGTGTGTGTGTGTGTGTGTGTGTCTTGTGCGTGCACACACATTAATGAGATGGGAGATACATCTACAACCAACTGATTTTCCCAAAAACATGTTGGGGAAAGTATATTTTCTCAGTGAAAACTGCTGGAAAAAAAGAAACTGGTTGGCTGCATGTAAAATATTAAAAGTAAATCCCTCGCACCCTACTCAAAAATTAATTCAAAGTGGATCAAAGACCCAAACCTGAAACGTTGAAACCACTGAAGTAAACTTGAACTAAATAAATAGTTTAACACGTTAGTAGAGATGGTGACTTTTTGGTTCTGACCCCAAAAGCATGGGAAACTAAAACCAAAGTAGATGAGCGGAATTAGATCAGACTAAACAGCCTCACAGTCAGGAAAGTGAAGAGACAACCTACACAATAGCTTGCCACACCATTCATCCCAAACACAAAGAGCTCATAAAACAAGAAAGGACATGATTCTAAAACAGAGACACTTCACAAGGGAACAAAAACAATATGGAAACTGGAGAGTAAGGGGCAGTGCAGAGACTGGAGGCCAGCACACCCCTTCTGAGAAGTGCTGAGCCCACTAGCTTGCTTCATTGCCATTTGATTCTTCGCCAGACCGGAAGCTGACCTATTAGCCAGGGAGGGCCTCTCCATCTCTGAGCTGACCCTGAGGTCCTCAGAAAGGAGATGGATATACACTAAATGGGTTGACAGGGGTACCTAAGGTCCACTCGCTAATGTACCTCTAGAGGTCCACTCGCTAATGTACCTCTAGATGAACCAGCTCTTCCTTCCTATGTGCCCTCTGGGGTACTGCTGTTTTAAGGAGCATCTCTATGAGTAGGATGTGAGCCGGGGAGGATGAGAAGTGTTGTGCAGCTGTCCTAGCTTGCTTTCTGATGCAATACCCCACGAACCTAGTACCAGTGTGTCCCAGTTAGGTTTCTGTTGCTGTGATAAATCACTGACCAAAAACAACTTTGGGACGAAAGGGTTTATTTGGTTTACACATGACAGTCCGTCATTGCAGGAAGCCAGAGCAGGAACTCAAGGCAGGAACTGAAGCACAGACCATGGAGGAATGCTGCTTCCTGACTTGTTCCCCACAGCTTGCCCACTTTACTTTTATTTATTTTTTTAATACAAATCAGGACCACCAGCCCAGGTGTGATACTTCCCGTAGTAGGTTGGAAAATTTTCACATCAATAATTAATCAAGACCCCTCATCCTGCAGTCAGGAGAGCTGGCCCTGGGTTCATGAGAATGGGAGAACTGGCCATGTCCTTCATCACCTGCAACACTCCAGAAAGCAGGCCTGAACCTCACCAGGGCAGCAGGGTAGAGCCGACCCTGGCTTTGGGGATTACTAGTGAGTTGGCCCCCAAGGGCGTGAGAACAGGAGAGCCAGTGGATTGTCCAGCTCCCTCTCAGGTCCAGATCCAGGGATTTGAATTAACCCACCCCAACACCTATTCCATTGTTAAGTACACGAAGAGGGCCAGGTCCTACAGATTCAGACCTATAGGATCTCCGTGACACAGGGCAACAACAGGATATCTGAGAGGAGTCCCAGTGAGGTTCCTGTATTGATAGAGTAGCAGAAGCCAGAGGCCTCAAACCAGACCAATGAATCATTGCAATGAACATTTGAAAGCAAAGAAGTGTGTAGGGAGTTAGATATATTAAATTAGATTTAGAAAATATATAGGGGTTTCTGATATTGTCTCTTAATTCGGGGCATGAAGATCATTATCAGCATGTGTACTAAAAACAGGAAACAAACAGGAGACTTAATAGACTGAAAAACAAGGTTGAAGTCAGGAAAAACAGGAAATACTCAATGGACTGAAAAACAAGGTGAAGTCAGATAAACAGGAAAGACTTAATGGACTTAAAGAAACAAAGTATCTGGCCTGACATTGTTTTCGGCTGCTAAGTGGGTGGAGCCCAAATTAAGCTGAAACAGAGTTCCTCCTATGTAAGGACAGTGCATGGAGCCCAAAAGGAGAAGAGGCCCCGATGCTAGAGAGCTCTGAGAGTCCTGCTGAAAAAAGTGTTGGCCATCATTTGATGGCCAGATCTCCCTGAGGCAGAAAGAAGCTGGTGAGCAAAGAAAGCCTGAGCAAGACACCAAAAGGCCAAGGACTAAACCCTGTGGCTCAGCTTTTGCCTAGAGGGGTTTGATTTGTCCGAACAGTGGCCTAAAGGAAACTGTGCCTGGCTTTAAGGACTCTGAGGTAGAGCGGCAGAGTTGCTGATGCAAAGGGGCTGGGGTCTCCCAGAGAGAAGAAAGCATCAAGCCTTATTTAAGGTGAGACTGCAATAACCAACTTACCCTGACGAACCTGCATCTGAGAGATCCAGAAAAAGGACTGCTAAGTGCGTTAAAGAATCTACAACAAAGACTGTTCCTGATGACTGAAGACCTGCCCCAGAGACTGTATCCTTCTAAAAGGTTAGAAAAATAATTATCAATATGTTTAGTGGATAGGTTAAAGGGATTGTAGGAATTTATAGGATTAATAGTTAAGAAATTGTTGGTGTTTGTTATAGGTGAATATAGTAATAAATAAGTGTTAAATAATAATTAAAAAGTTCAGTTACAGAAGTGTGGACAAAAGGGTACACTGTGAGACACACTTTGGCACAGTACAGCTTCCACAACAAGATTTTTTTCCTCTGTTGGGGGGAGGTTGAAAGGGTGGAGGTTGGGTATGAAGGGAAAGGAAGATGAGTGGGATTGGGGTGCATGCTGCGAATTCACAAAGAACCAATAAAAAGTTTTTTAAAAAGTAATTAATTAGCCGGGCGGTGGTGGCGCACGCCTTTAATCCCAGCACTTGGGAGGCAGAGGCAGGCGGATCTTTGTGAGTTCGAGGCCAGCCTGGTCTACAAAGTGAGTCCAGGACAGCCAAGGATACACAGAGAAACCCTGTCTCGAAAAACCAAAAAAAAAAAAAGTAATTAATTAAGAAAATTCCCCCCACAGATTTGCCGACAGGCTGATATGATGGAAGCATTTTTTTCTACTGAGGTTCCCTCTTCCATGATGACTCTAGCTTGTGTCATATTGACAATACACACACACACAGAGAAAGAGAGAGAGAGAGAGAGAAAGAGAGAGAGAAGAGAGAGAGACTAGTGAGTTGGAGAGTTTTAGCCCAGCAGGTGACAAGATCAGTATTGGACTTAAAATAGACATGATGGTTAGTGGGTTGAGAAAATAATTGCAGACAATAAAAGCATTGGGTACCAGAAGGAGATGTGTGAAGAGATCTCTACGCTAAAGTGATGGCATCTAAACAAAAGATGCAGGCGATGAAGTGAAAACCTTACTTGAAGGCGGTCCACCACCGGAGCTGTCCAGGAGGGGCTGCTAAGATGGGGACGGGGGGTGGATGCCTGCCTGTCAGGAAAAGTTCAGATTCACATAGTATATTGTGATGTGTTCTAACACTGGCCAAGGCCACCTCTTTGCAATGATGCTTGAATTCTAGTTATATTACGCTCAACTGTTTTAAAGATAGCTTTATTGACATAAAATACTGAATCATAAACTCTGTCTGCATTAGTCGTACAATCCAGTAATTTTGGCTAAAGATGTTGAGTGCTTGTTTATTCACTTTACATCCCAATCGTAGCCCCTTCCCTCCCCTCCTCCTGGTCCCACCCTCCCACCCTCTCCCCCTCTTCAGAAAAGGGGAGCCCCCCATATCATCCCACCCCAATACATCGAGTTGCATCAGGATTGAGTGCATCCTCTTCCACTGAGGCCAGGAATGGCAGCCCTGTTGGGGGAAGTGATTGAGAAGCAGGCCATGACAGAGACAGCCCCCGCTCCCCTTGCTAGGGTACCCACATGATGATCAAGCTGCCCATCGGCTGCATATGCGTAAGGGGCCTAGGTCCAGCTCATGAATGTTGTTTGGTTTGTGCTTCAGTCTCTGTGAGCCTCATGAGCCTAGGTTAGTTGACTCTGTTGGTCTTCTTGTGGCGTTCTTGTCCCCTCTGGTTTTTCTATCCTTCCCCTCCCCCACTTCTTCCACAAGGCACCCCTTGTCTGTCTAATGTCTGGTGGTGAATCTCAGCATCTGTTTCGATCCTCTGCTGCATGGAGCCTCTCAGACGACAGTTGTTGGACATTTTTTAAAAAATGTCTTTTATTACATTTTGTTACGTGTATGAGTATGCCTGTGTGTTGTGCATGTGAGTGCAAATACCTGCCCACAAGAAGCCAGAAGAGTTACAGCCAGGTGTGAGCCACCCAACATGGGTGCTGGGAACTGAACTCATTTCCTCTGCAAGAGCAGAATGTACGCATAACCACTGTCTGGCCCCAGGTTGGACACTTGACATCTCTTTTGATAGAGGGTCTGACCAAATCCTTTGCGACTTATTTTTAATAAATTCTAATCAGCATGTAAATACTTAGACTTATTTATGGGAATGGGTATGATATATATGATATGTATCATGATATAATATATATGATATACAATATATATGATATATTACATCATACCCATTATATATAATATAATATATATATTATAGTCATAATATTATATGATACATATAATATATTATATGTATTATAGTCATATAATATTATATGACTATAATACAGAAGTATAGTACATAATAATCAGACAAAGATAGTTTACTGGCTGTTTTTAAGTAGGCTCTTTAGGATTATATACATTTTCTGGGTGTTCTAAGTGTAAGCCACTTAGCAGGCTGTCTGGTTTCCAATGTCCTCCAATTCTGTGGGTTTTCTCGATTTCTTAGTAGTTTTTAAAATACAAAATTCTTCATTTTGATGTATCTCCAACTCATGTAATTTTTTCCCTTTTGTGTGTTTTTGAGAATAAGGAAGGTATGATGAACTCCGTTGTCCTGGTTTAGGAGATTTTGTGGCAGAAAGGCTAAGCTGGCATATGAAAGTTGAGGGGAAAAGAATTTAAGTTGACATTTAAGCTGAATCTTGAAAGATAACAGGAATATGCCAGCTACAAGACTGAAGATGCTTTCTGAGTACAAAGAGCATCTGGGAGGATTTTATCCTAATCCACTCTAAATTTTTAGGATGGTTTATGACCACAGATTCAAAGTAGGAATCCCTACATATGCCAGCCCCGCATGGCAAACATGGGCAGACACTGTTGTGTCTTGCAATGATTAAAATAAAGCCAATTCATTTGTAGAAGATTCGATTGAAATGTAGAATTGTGCCTGTGTGGTTCTTGGAAAGCAGGAAAGAGGTGGTGTTTCAGAGAGCAAGGGAATGCTCATCAGCAGTAGGATAGCCACTTTTGGGGCAAAAACCCCAGCCAGCAGCTGCCACAGGTCAGACTCGGCTGCCCAATTCAACACACCAATTAAAGAGCCTATTACAGAGATGGGAGATGATTCTGTCAGCAAAGTGCTTGCTGTGAACCCTGAGGACTGATCTTGAACTCCTGTGAACACATTTAAAAAAAAATCTGGTCATGTTTATGATGGGAATTCCAGTGCTGGTGAGACAGAGACCAGAGGATCTAATCTCTGAGGGTCAATGACTAGCTAGCCAAGCCTAATCAACAAGCTCTGAGGTCAGTGAGAGACCCTGCCTCAAAAGCAAGGTGGAGAACACCTGAGAAATAATAGAGGCTTCAAAGCTAGGGTGTTCTGTTGTTCTTTGTTTGGGACAATTTTAAAGTGCTGCCACTTGAGTATGCATGTTGGAATTGCGTACCAGAGGACGGAAACCAGGAAGTGTTCCCAGGCCAAGTACAGAACAGGAAAAACCTGCCGGGGACCAAATGCTCCTGCCTTGTAACCCAGCTTTGCCCATAACCCTAGTGCCCTCACTCACACAGACCCAGATGGTAAGAACACACCTCTGCGTGTGACCCTGAGGACAAGAAGTCACCAAAAGTTTAAAATTGCTTTCCTGCACCCTGGAAGAATGGTGGCTTAGATCAGAAACTACATTTAAAAAGCTGAAGTAGTAGGTATTTCACACCTCTCAGCTCACTGGATGAGATTCCCAACCCTGATGAGTCTTATGGTAGCAGAAACTGGCAGCTTGCGAATCTGTTTACAAACACTGGGAAGGCAATGAGAGAGTTCTAATTTTCTCTGCAGAGCTTGCCAGCTTTTTAACTCCCTGCCATCCAAGGGGGGAAGCAGTACTGACAAGCCATCTTTATCTGCGTCCCTCCGTCTCCGCCTCCCCGATGTTTTAGCACCTCTTCATGTGTTTATTATCCAGCCACATTTACTTTTAGGTGAATGTATGTACACACTCTCTTCCCAGTTTCCTCAGCTAGCAATTCTCTGTTTTCTATTAGCATGAACGTGTACTTTGTCTAAGAGAAGAATTTGGAACTCATCCTGGCTTTGTTTAGCAGAAATCATGTACATAGTAAACTTGAGGTTGCCCAACTTAAAACAATTTCCTTGCCCCAAAATTTTTAAGAGTATTCTACATTTTCTTCTACTTGAGTTGAAAAGTTTATTTTGGCCACAGTTGGAGGGTAACCAATGAGTAGTCAATTGAAGAATGTCAGATGATCGATAACCATCTCTCCTGGCTGGCTATTGCTGGGAGTCCATGGGGAGGGAAGAATTTAGAGAAATGAGATGCTTAAGTTCTGGGTATCAAATTGCTATACGTTAGAGAATTGTCACAGGTCAACCAAAATGGGGGAGTTTGACAAGATGGTGCAGCCCCGGCTTATACTCTCCAGGTGACTCTGATCCAGAGGTAAAGTGGGGTCAGCACGCCAATTCGTTATAGATGGCTATTCCCTCCAGATTGCAAGCATGGAAGTTCCTCTGCCCAGAGCCTTCCTCTACCTCAGCCCTACCAGGTGCAGCTCCTCCATTGGTCCCCATTTATATCCTTTAGCCTCAGCCTCCACCCCACCAATCTGAACACTGGATATCACCTCTTCATAGAAGTCAAAATGTACATATTCCTCAGTCTAGGAAAGATCCTTAACCATCCAGATTAGAACCCCTCCTTTTTGCCCCATGGGCCCCTAGACTTCACGGACCTGTGTCCATCACATTGTGCTATCCCACCAGCTTCGCTGGTGTCTTGTTTGGTTTGGAACACTAGAGATTGAACTCAACTTGATGTTCTTATGTACTAGACATGTGCTCACCCACTGAGGTACATCCCCAGCCCTCTTCTTGTTTTTATTTTTGAGGCAGAGTCTCAATAAATTTCCCAGTGTAGCCTTGAATTCACTCTGTAGCTCGAGCAGGACCTGAACTCAAAACACTCTAGCTTAAGCTTCCTTGCATCAAAACAAAATGCAGCTCTCACCTCAAAGGGAACAAGAGGCTGTTTATTCTGGAACTGAACATGAGTGACCACAGCTGGTTGATATGAATTCAGCTTGTCCCAAGTATTAGGTTCCATGTTTTCATGAATGTTTTTGTAGATATAAAACAAAAGAAAGTAGTAAATCTAGGTACTTTTCAAACATATTTGTGGGAATAGCTTGTAGGCAGGTTGCATCAACATGGGAACTTCTTGCTCTAGGTTTCCGGTGCTGTGTCATGAGATGCCTAACTTTGGAGTGGGTGGAAACTGGTCATCTGCTAGTTTATTACATTCTCAAAGGTCTCACGTGGTAGGTGATAGCCACAGGACATTACATTACACACAGACCTAGACATTAAATGGCTATCATATGGTCTAAATATAGCCAAAGACAAGCTGGGAGATGTGGCTCAGTTGGCATAGTGCCTACCTAACATGCATGAATCCCTGGGTTCAATCCCAGAACCACACACATAGGGCATGGCGGCACGTGCCTGTAATCCTTGTTGTCAGGAGACAAAGACAGGGAGGTCAGAAGTTTAAGCTCACCCTTGGCTATATAGTGAGTTTAAAGCCAGCCTGGTGTACAAAAATAAACTGACCAAGATAATTTGCCCATAAATCTATACATTCCAACTCTCCACAAACAGGAAACTTCTGCTCACACCAGCCTACATCACTACTAGGCCCAGATGTTGGTATAACTTAGAAAGTAGCAATGGCCACCCTACCCTCCAGAAATCATACCCTGACCGATCAGGAGCCATCAGCGTTGGAGCAAGACACTCCCCTCCCATAGCAAAAAGACTCAGCCAGCCATGGTGCTACACACCTTTAATCCCAGCACTCAGGAGGCAGAGGCTGTTGGATCTCTGTGAGTACAAGGCCAGCCTGGGCTACAAACTGAGTCCAGGATAACCAGCGCTACACAGAGAAACACTGTCTTGAAAAAAAAAAAAAGATTTGAGACTCCTTAAAGGGTCAGGGAATGGTTGGCAAGCCTTAGTAATAAACTATTTTTAAATTAAGGTGTGCATAGTGTGTCTTAGACATACTACACTGCACATTTAATGAACTATTAGCGCAGATGTGGTTTTTATATGTTCTTGGAAATAAACAAAAATTGGTGAAACTCGCATCGTTCTGTTACTTGCTTCACTATGTGGTCCTAAGTAAAGCCTGCAATACTGTCAACATGTGTGTGCAATTCTCTGATTTCTCTTCTTCCACCACAGATTATAGTTGAGAGCAGGGGCTGGGCCAGTACCTCTCTTGCTTCCTTCTGTATTACTTACACCCAGTGCAGACCTGACCCATAGGAACCCACAAACACAATCCTGAAAGAATGAATGAGGGCCTCTCTTTACCTGGCAGGTCCGAACTATTCCTGTACGAGCGCAGGTGAGCAGAGCAGCCTGCAGAGGGCGCCAGTCTGCTTCCTCCTCTCCCCAGTGGAACCCAAGCGCGACCAGCTGTCAGTCAGACGGTGCCAGCTGCTCAGTGGTCATTTCGCTGCGCTGGAGATGAAGTAGGAGTTCCGATGATGCGTAAAGCCCGGGTGCTCTCCCTTCTCATGCCTAGCTTTAAGTCCCACAACCCCTACCTCGCTATGAGTAGAGCTGTAACGGTAGCAACAGTAGCAACGGGCGGGGATGAGATAGGAGATCAGGAGAAAGAGGGTCAGCGCGACAGGAGTGAGGCAGGCTGATTAGGGTCTGCAATGATTGTTGGAGACTCAAGGAAAGTTATGTCTCCAAGCCCTCTCTCTCTCTCTCTCCCAACTAAAGTCTAGACTGGACAGCATCCACAAGACAAACACCTAGGAGACAGTTTGGGGGTTTTGGGGTTTTTATCCCTGCAGGAGCCACAGCTGGGACTGGCCCCTCTGTTAACCATGAACTCTTCCTGCTGCCTGTCCTCTGCTTATCCGATGCTGCCTAACCTCTCAGAGCACCCTGCAGCCCCCTCTGCCAGCAACCGGAGCAGCGGCAGCGGCTTCTGCGAGCAGGTTTTCATCAAGCCAGAGGTCTTCCTGGCCCTGGGCATCGTCAGCCTGATGGAAAACACCCTGGTGATCCTGGCTGTGGTCAGGAATAGCAACCTGCACTCCCCCATGTACTTCTTCCTCTGCAGCCTGGCTGCCGCCGACATGCTGGTGAGCGTGTCCAACTCCCTGGAAACCATCATGATCGCCATTATCAACAGCGACTCCCTGACCTTGGAGGACCAGTTCATCCAGCACATGGATAACGTCTTTGACTCCATGATCTGCATCTCCCTGGTGGCCTCCATCTGCAACCTGCTGGCCATCGCCGTGGACAGGTATGTCACCATCTTCTACGCTCTCCGCTACCACAGCATCATGACCGTGAGGAAGGCCCTCGCCGTGATCGCGGCCATCTGGGTCTGCTGCGGCATCTGCGGTCTGACGTTCATCGTCTACTCCGACAGCAAGATGGTCATCGTGTGTCTCATCACTATGTTCTTCGCCATGGTGCTCCTCATGGGCACCCTGTACATCCACATGTTCCTCTTCGCCAGGCTGCACGTCCAGCGCATCGCCGCGTTGCCACCCGCTGATGGGGTAGCCCCCCAACAGCGCTCGTGCATGAAGGGGGCTGTCACCATCACCATCCTGCTGGGGGTTTTCATCTTCTGCTGGGCGCCTTTCTTCCTCCACCTGGTCCTCATTATCACCTGCCCCACCAACCCTTACTGCATCTGCTACGCGGCGCATTTCAACACCTACCTGGTCCTCATCATGTGCAACTCTGTCATCGACCCCCTCATCTACGCCTTCAGGAGCCTGGAGCTGCGAAACACATTCAAGGAGATTCTCTGTGGCTGCAATGGCATGAACTTGGGCTAGGATCCCCAATGGAGGTGCTTCAGGGCTATCCAAGGGACTTAGAGATGAAAACAAAACTCAGAAGAGACATAGAGAATGTTAACAACCCAACCGTAACTGTCCTCAGCTTCGTCTTTAAGCTGATGGCCCTTTGCAAATGGGACATGGCATAGAATGGGCTGTCTATGAGGATCTACGTGAGGGTAAGTCAGTCTGATCTGCCACATAGTCTCTGGAAGAATCAGGGAAGTCTGCTCTGAGTGTCATCTGTGTTCATTGCTAGGCACCCAGAGCGTGTGCATCCGGCTGGCTCACCTGCCTTGTACCAGCGGCTCTGTGTTTCAAGCCAACCAGATGGGAGGGCTCTTGTGAACAGAAAGGGTACTCTGACCTCTGGCAAGCAAATCTGCTCAGAGCCACCACGTCCAGCTGTCGGCTATGTGGAGAGCTCTGCACATATTCTGTGAGAGACTGAGTTCCCATTCATGTGGTTACAACTGTGTAAAAACAATGTGATGTTCCAGTTCTCACATCCATGCCAGCCTCCCTCAACCCCTGCGAAAAGAAAAGTGCATGGAGATGTGACCCCCCCCCCCCGCTTCTCTCCACACCGTAGTTGTAATTGTTATTATTGTTGGGGTTTCATTCATTAAATCTAAGCTTCAGAACCTAATGAATCAAAGTGCTCTGGCCAGTGAGAGGCCCTTTTTTCCTTGGATTTTGATTCCTAGTCATTTCAAGGTAGATATTACTTTTTTTTTTAATGACCTTCTACTGTTGTGTCCCTACCTTTCAAATGAGAGGAAACTGTGGGCAGGAAGGTGTGCATTTTACTAAAAACTGCTTTGTTGTCGTTGATGATGGTTGAAGCAGCTGGGGCTGCCTCTAGCTACTTTCCTTACTTACTCCCAAGCTCCCTGGTAACTATGTTTCTATCCAGTGGTTATTTCAACATCATCTATGAGAGAGGCTGTTTTGACTGTTGCTTCTTTTGCTAGATGTGGTGTCAAAGTCAGTGACCCTCTCGGCAACATCTGTACCTTGTCAAGTAAAGCAATCATCCTACCACCGCAGGGTGAGATTGACAGGCATGTTGTATAACCCCGTGTGCCGCTGGCAACTGCCAGACCCCTTCTTGCCCTAAACAGTTTCAGCTAGTGTCATCCCTCAGTCTGTGTTTCCCAACTCTTGAATATGTGAGGTGGAGGGACCATGCTTGAATTTTTCCAACTAACATGATAGTATACACCATTCATTTCTTGCTTTGGTCATGATGCATGGCATAATAAAGGCTTTGGCTTCTGTGACCACTAAACATGTGTGATTTTGCAGTGTGGCCCCTGGGAGTCATGCTGTGCCTCCCACATATGGACACAGCACAGGATCTACGGAAATGGTATTAAAATACTGCTGAGGCCTGAAGGGAGGGGTTGGTGGTTGAGAGCACCGGCTGATCTTGGCAGAAGGCTGGGGTTCCATGCCCAGGACCCACATGGTGGCTCACCACCATCTGTAACTCCAGTTCCAGATCTGACACACTTTTCTAGCCTCTGAGGACACTGCATGCCTCTGGTGCACAGACATTCAGGCAAAGGACTCATATACATAAAATAAAAATAAATAAATCTTAAAAGTAACATGGATGAAAAAGCTAGTGTCTCCTAATACAATTCCTTCTTGCCAAACCACAAAACTCTCCCATTTAGCTTGCCAAATTGCCAGGCTTCTGGCTCCTCAGGTACCCTAAGTCCCCACTATTTTAACTAAAACTCTAAATAAAAGAAATTATTGGTTCCTACTCAGGAAGCAAAAATGGAAAGTCAAAACTACAGGACCAGCTATAGGAATTGTAATGTCCTTGCTCTGAGTAAACAAGATAAAAAAAAATCACTTACTTTTCCTGTTTTTGTATTGTTTCTCACATTGTTTCATCTTTGCCTGCGAGCAATTCTTTAAGTGATACTACTTTAGACATGAATACACGCAGTCCCACGGGGCTTAAAGGACAGTGGGGATACCTGGAGAGCCAGGCTGTGCTGTGTCTCTCGTGTCCTGGTGCTGACATCTTTTGGCACCAACATGTTGTCAACAGATTTCCACAATCAACTAGGAGTCAGTTCTCTCTGTGAGCATCGGTTCTCAGGAGTACATTCAGACAAGAGCATCCCAAGAACCACCCAGCCTCTTTCTCAGGTTAAACATTCCAGTTCTCTGGGTCTGGGTGGGACCCCGAAAGAAGATTCGACAGAATCTGACACTCCCCTGGGATTTGGCTGCTGGTCTGTATTTTCAGTAGAGTAGGCACAGAAGACTTTCAAACAAGCCTGGTGTAAGTTTTCATAGAATGCTGGGCTCTGAGAGTTTTATAAGCATTTACTGCTTGCACTCTTGCAACACCCTACGGGACAGGTGCTGCGGCTGTCGGCATGCTGCAGATGAGCTCTCTGAAATCCAGGTGAAGGCGAAGTTCTAGGTGAACTCAGCTGACCCATGCACACATGGAGGTTCTACCGCAGGCTGTGCAGCCCTCACTCCCTCCGCAGCCCTGTCGTGGTTCCAGTATGAAATGCTTCCCATAGCTCTAATGTTTAGACATTTGACCCCCAGTTGGTGATGCTGTTTTGGAAGGTTGTCTCAAAGTAGGGCCCAGCTGGGGGAAGTGATTTGGAAACCCAGCCCCGACTCCTGTCTGTTCTTTGCTTCCTGACTGTGGCTGACCCATGGTCAGCTACCTCAGACTCCTGTCACACTGACTGTCCCACCATGATGGGCTGTAGACCCTCTTAACTATAAGGCACAATAACAACCCCTCCCTTAAGTTGCTTTTTGTCATGTATTTGGTCACAGCGATGAGAAAGGAAACTAACGGGCTGCAGTGCTCTCCTTGTAGAAGCCGGATGGTGATGGAATTGGACCTGAATGACAGTAAAGGCACACTCTCCCATCTTAGAAGGTTCTGATGCATGTTCCCACCACTTTCTGAAAGCTTGATGAGTTTCCAGAAAGATACGTTAGGATGAAGAGGCACAGCTAATTATTTTACGTAGTATAATTTTCCAAAAATGTATGTGGCCTGGGGAGCATAGAAGAGGTAAGCTCAAGCCTACAGAAGCGTTTGCTGGCTTCCTTTCCTCAGGAAAACAATCCTGGAAGTTGGGGGTGCTGCTGCCCCCAGTTCCTTCTACAAATTTTCTCAGATCTTTTTGAGGGAGCCCGTAGGATGCTGGGACTCAGGTAAGAAGGGTCATCTTTTCCATCGAGAGCATTGACCCATGGCAGGGCTCTGCTACCCTGCTGCCTGAGCCAAGGAAGGCGGATCTCGATCTCTCTCTCTCTCCCCCCCCTTTCCTCCCCTCCTCTCTACTACCTCCCCCTTTTCTTCTCTCCTTCCCTCCAACAAAAGGCAACAAAAGTTCTTAACTTCAGGAAGTCAAAGTATACCAGGAGTTTAGTTCTTTGACTAAGTGACACCTTTCAAATTTAGGCTAATCTTCCAAGGCTAGATTTAATATCTTTCTATGCAGGTTAAGGTTTCAACCTCTTTGGCTGAGACTGTTTCACCCACTCTCATTCCACTAAAATCTGTTCTCCACACAGCAGCCATGCAATTGTTCAAACCAAAAGGCAGAAGATAGTGTGTCCTTGATCAAAGCTCTGCATGGTTTTCCACTGCATCTTAGCAAAATCAGTCCTTCCCCGGAACTAGGAGTCCTACGGGTTTGACCGCTGGGACTCCCCAGCCCTCTAGCACATTCTTCCTCCTCCCCATTCCCTAGACTCAAACTCTCCATGCCCCAGGCCTTTGCTCTTTCTGAACTCTCTTTCCCCAGATCCACCCATGATTAGGACTTCCTCATCACCCAGCCCCACCAGTCCTCAAAGACACTCCTGGGTCTCTCTAAACAACACCCAGCCATTTCTACCTCATTGTCTCATTGCTGGTGTACATTTTTGTTCATTTTACTCCTACCAGTGTCTTCCGATAGAAAGCAATGTACAGTGGATAAAACTAGTCAATTAAATTGCATTGAACAAATGATTAATCAATGCTCAAGGCAAGCATGGTGGTACGCATCTTTAATCTCAGCACCGGGGAGGCAGAAAGTAGGCCGATCTCTGAATTCCAGGTTAATATGATCTACATAGTGCAACCCTATCTCAAACAAACGAAGTACATGTCCAAGTCCAAACAAGAGAATATAATCTACTGGATTATATAACATATGGATAATCATGTTTTGGTGAGTATATTAGTTAATTCTGCTCGCCAGCCAGTCTAGTCAAATTGGCAAATTCTAGATTTATTGAGAGACCCTGTCTCAAGAAACAAATTATTACAGTTTATTTATTCCTTTATTTTGTGGGGGTGGGGGGCTTGCTTGGGTATGAGGCTGAGACTGGGTAGAAAGTAGGAAAGACAGGGAAAGGTAAGGAGATATGAGGAGGGGAAAAGGACCCCTCACCCCACAGTGTGGCTGAATTATCTTGTGGTTTTGTTGCTGTTATTGTTGTTTTGTTTTGTGTTTGTTTGTTTTTTGAGACAGGGTTCCTCTACGTAACAGCTTTGACTTTCCCAGAACCCACTTTGTAGACCAGGCTGACCTCAAACTCAGAAAGATATGCCTGCCTCTGCCTCCTGAGTGCTGGTATTAAAGATGTGCCACCACGCCTGGTGTGGCTGAAGTATCTTGATGGAAGTATTTTGATATAGTTAACAAAAAAAGTTACTGTGTGGATTGCCTGCCTAGAGACAATGTTCTTTTAAGTTGTTGGGGTTTTTTGTTTTGTTTTCATGTGTGTGTGTTTGCATGGCGCATGTATGGAAGTTAGAGGAAAACTTGTAGAAGTCAGTTTTCTCCTTCCAGGGAATTGAACTCAGGTCAGCAGGCTTGGTAGCAAGCACCGTTACTCAGTAAGTCATCTCAACAGCCCCTTGTTGTCCATTTTTTTCATTAAAGAGTGGCAACACAGAAAAAGCCTGCTAGTGTCCCCTCTCTACAGTGCTGTTCCTTGGGTCATGTAATACTGCAGCTGTTTTTCTCCAGTGCTGCCAGCTGAACATGCGTGGAGAATGAGGCCAATACTGAAGGCTGCTCAGGCTGAAGTGCATTCCCCATTCCGCACCCTACTACCAGTTCAGTGTCCTGGGCACTGTGGAACACAGGCTCTTGGCCCTGCCGGGTTTCCCACTTTGCTTTTCACTCTCGTTCATTCCCCTGATTCCTTAGTGTGACTGCCCTAGAGGGGCTGTCAGGAGGGAACACAGGAGCGCTGTCACAGATGGTCCTTAGGAAGAAGGAGCACAGGAGTGGCTCTGAAGAATTCTATTGATCAGGAAAGAAACTGTTTGCCTCACCCCGAAATAACTGGGGTGTTGAGTAACAGGAACTTGGGAGCTGGAATTCAGGAGAAGTAGGGACAAGACCCAATTCTGGGGCTGTGTGATGTCGGTTTTGATCAACTGTTTTGTCGTTGACAGCTGTCTTCAGGAATGGCAGAAACAGATGTGCTTCTCCCAACCCTTATCCTTATCCGTTGTTTACTCAGGGGACACAGAGGCCTCACCACTGCCTGTCCCCCTGCACCAGCCCCAAGGCACATGCCTGTGTAACCATAAATGTCTTCCACCTCTTATCCAAAGCAGCTGTGCCTTTGCCCCAGGCAGCACAGGGACCCTGAATAACTGTACTGACCAGATTGAAAATAGAGGAGCACTGTGAGCTTGAGACCAGCCTGGGCTACAGAGTAAGAAGATGTCTCAAATAAAAACAAAAAACAGCAACAAACAAAAATAGAGGGTCTCTCCCTGCTAGGCCACTGGCTATCAAGTCATGTGGAACTCCAAGGTGGTGGGGATGAGTCTCGTGTCTGAGGATGCAGCCAACATCCATCATCCAGGAAGATAGGCAGAAAGAAGAGAGAATTTTGTTCCTAGATTTTAGTGTCAGGATCCAGCTGTACTTAAAGCTAGCATTAATCATACTAGCTGGTCAGTGTTGTTCACTTGTAGTCCCCAGTATCCTGACAGTTAGAGACAAGTTATATTATTTGTTCAGAGTCCAAAGTGGGAAGGATGGGGAGATCCCACATGGATAGAGAATAGGGAGCCAGGCGTGAGAAGACTGAAGGACTCCACGCACCAGGGAGCCACTCCAGCTTATTTTGCTTACAGAGTGTATGCATTTGAAGGATGAATTCTCTGTGAGCAAATAACCACAGTAGATGGTGTGAAGTGATTTGGGATCTGCTATTCTCTTCCACCAAGAGTGAGGAGAGGCAGAACGCCAGCAGCACACTCTCTCTTGAGAAGCCGAGTTCATCTCATGTGACCTCTACCTTCTCTCTCTCTCACACGTCTCTTTTCCCTCTCTTTTGTCCCTGCTTAAATGTATGTTAAAACCTTTACTTAGAGCTGGAGAGATGGCTCAGCTGGTAAGAACACTTGCTACTCTTGCAGGAGATCAGAGTTCAGCTCCCCATGTCAAGCAGCTCACAACAGCTTGTATAACTCCAGCGTTCTCTTCTGGTTTTACACACACACACACACACACACACACACACACACACACACCAAGTCTTTTAAAAACACTTTTCTTAATAAACTTCCATCACTCACCAATCCACAGGAATTCTTTTCTGTGGCATTTAAGTCAAGAATCCCAGTTTCACAGAGTAAGGGGCTCTGAGGAGACCCAGGAGTGCTGTGCGCAACAGCATGCGTCTTTAGCTTCAGCTGAGACAAGTGTATTTGTTCTCACCTGACCAATTTATCTTTGGAAATGAGACCACAAGGTGACTTCTGAGGTACAGTGAGTAGCTGTGCAGACTGGTTGAAACCATCCGCCGAGTCAGGCATGGTAGTTCAGCAGATGGGAGGCTAAGATACGAAGATCTCTTGTCGGCTCAGGCCTAGCCTAGGCTACAGAATGAGACCCTGTCAAACAGGTCAACCATGTCATGGAATCACTGTTACGCATACTCTGTAAGGCAGTGAAGATGTGCTCTGACCATAAACGAAATTTGTAATTTTTATTTGTGACATTCTCAGAAAATCCCAGATTTATAGCTAAGAAGTTAGGTCCAGGTCTAAGGTCATACAAACTCTTGAACTTTACATGGTTCAGAGCCATTTTCAACATACTTATTTGAAGTGTGGTGGTTCATACCTGTAATCCCAGCACTTGGGAGGCAGAGGAAGGAAGATTACTACAAACTCAAAGCCAGCCTAGGGAAGACTGAGCCCTTGTCTCGTAGAAACAAACAAAAGTTGCCAGGGATGTAACTCAGATAGAGCACTTGCCTAGCATGAACAAGCCCTGCTTGATTCCCCCAGCAGCACATACAACGTTTAAAAAGCAGAGTACACAAAGACATTTTTGCTTTAGGTGAGACAAAAGTAGAAGTTTGCAATGACCACCAGCATTCCAGTGCATTGGACCACTCCCCTCCCCTTTGGTGACCGCAGGATTGCAGGAAGATCTATATACAGTCTGTCCAGAGTGCTGTTGCAACCCCAGGAAACACTAATGTTTGGATAGCATGACCTCTAGGAAGGCAATCATCATAGCAATGTTTTGTTAGAGATATCAGAATTCTTGACCCTTGGCTAACAAAAGACTTCAACCAGATCCCTTGCAATGCCTTGTAAATCGTCGGTCTCTCCACCACCTGCTTCACCCAGTCAGTTGATTTTCTAAAAACAAATGTGCTTCTCTTGGCAGGAGGCTCAGAGAGCTGTGGCAGTAGGCTCCATCTCAAGTGGCCACAAAGGTGCTACTTGGGAGGTTGTCTCGGGAAATGGGAAAAAGGGATGAGGGGGCTTCTCGTATGGAAAACAAAAGAAAATCTTCTCCTCCATAAAATCTTCTGCACAGTACACGCATTAGCAGCCCTGTGCACAATGCATTCAGGCTTTAGAGGGAAATGTCCGACTTCAAAAGTGACCCCCAGAACTCACAAGAAGTTCCCAGACAAAGGATTGAGTCATTTTGGAAGAGGGGACCTCAGTTAAGAAAATAGCTCCATCAGATTACCCTGTAGGGAAGTCTGTGGTGCATTTTACTAGGTGGTGATTGATGTGGGAGGGCTGAAATCATGGTGGGTGGCACAATCCCTAGTCAAGGGAGTCTGGGCTGCATAGGAAAGCTACCCAAGCACAGGCTAGAGGGGAAGACAGGAAGCTGCATCCTCCAGCCTCTCTTAAGTTGCTTCTTGTCATCATTTGGTCATAGCAACTGAAGAGACTTGTTTTGCATCGCTGTTTTGGGGCTACAATCTGTGATGGTTACTTTGTCACTTAGCATGATCTTAAATCTCCTAGGAAAAGAGTCTCAAGGAGGAACTGTCTAAATAGGGCAGGTCCGTGGGTAATTATCTTGTATCGATTGATGCGGGAGTGTCCAGCCTAAAAGTGGGCGGCGCCATTCCCTAGGTTTGCCCAATGGACTGTACAGAAGAGAAGAGCAAGCAGGCATTCACTCATTCTCTCTGATCTTGATTGGATGGGCCTCGCTACTTCAAGTTGTTGCTGCCTTGACTTCCCCATAGGGATGGACCTGGAATTATGAGCCAGATAAACCCTTTCTCTCTTAAGTTGCTTAGGTCAAGGCATTTTATCATAGCAACAGAAACAAAAGTAGAACAATTCCGTATTTGTCGGGAAGTTGTGGCAACAGGGAGGCTCTGTAGCAGCAGGAGTGTCCGGCTGCCTGCTCAGATCTCAGCGGACCAGGAAAGACAGAGAGGACCGGAAGTGGCGCACTAGGCTCACACCCCGGTACTCTTTTTCCTCCTGTAGATTCCACCTCCAGAAAGTTCTAGATCCTTCCAGGACAACACCATTGGTTGGGGCTCATGTGTCCAAAAGTAGTAAGTTTGTGGAGAGCATTTCACCATATTCATACCATGAAGGAATAAGAAAGGTTCAATATCCATCAACCCCTTCCTTCTTCCTAGGATCCCTGAACGCTAGAAGTGTGCTGAGGAGAGTAGACCCACTTTCTTCCTCACCCCTTTGCATGGCACACACCTAGTGTGTTGCAGACTCAAAGCATGTCTGAAGACCAGGTGTACAAACAGGTGAGAACTGGAGACCACCTATTTAATTCATTCAAATGGATTAACAATAGTGCACAGAGTCTGCCATAAGGTTTAGAGAGAACTCAACTTCGTGCATGTTTCTCATTGCCTTTCCCCCAGCATGAGACAGGCAATTTCTGTCTCTTCATCAAGAAAGCCTGGCATGATCCTAAAAGCTGGTTTTGATACACTGGTATAGAATTTTGTATATTGATAAAAAATAAGATTAATTTTTATAGAATTTTACAGTTTGCTTGTTCAAAGATGATAGATTTATAAATCAATAGATGTCTTCAAAACCCTCAGAGATGTACATAAAATGGCATTTGAAGATATTATTTTAAGAATTGTTTGACTTTACGACAGTCAGCTTCTGACAGCTCCCATTTGACTTGGAAGAAAACAGTGAGCATCAAAAAGAAATCTCCCATCAGGAGATAATTCCTACTGCACAAAAGTGCCCCTGATCTCTCAATAGACTATATACAGTCCAAAGATGGGCCAGAGCTTAAATGCAGGTAAGTTGATGTCCTGATTCTGCAGAAACAGAATGGGAAAATCCTTATTTCCTGCTGCACAATTATGTCTGTGAGATATGCAATGGTATGGAGAGATATTTGGGACTGTCTAGGTGGCAAACTGTCATATTTCTTTTTGAAAGCTGCCCTTCTATGCTTCCTATTCACTCAAATAATAACTTTATCCCTTCTTATGTTTTTGATGGTGTTGAAGGCATAATAGCTATAAAATTTCAATTAAACTTGAGTTATTTAGGATTTAAAAGGGAATATAGTATGTGATAGAAATTATTTAAGTTCAGAACTTTAGACACACCAAGATAGATGATTTTTTTCCTTCTTCAAGATTGCCTGATACAAATAGGCTAAACATTATATATGTATCTTTTATATATGGTTTTCTTGATTGTTTCATATTTGTTCTTATTGTTTTTACTATATGAGTTTAAAAATCTTTAGCCTTTTTATTAGACAAAAGGGAAATGATGGGGTGGTGTTAAGCATTCTAAATGTTGATTGGTCCTGCTTGCTGTCTGTTACTTACTTTGTCTCTGATTGGTTAAATAAATGCTGAGGCCTGGAGATTGGGCAAAGATGGAGGTAGGCAGGACTAAGGTGCACAGGCTTTTTGAGACATCTTGGGAAGAAGCTTGTGGGGGGGGGAGGGGAGCCAGGAGCAAACAAGGAGGACCCGCCTTGGGGTAGATTAAAGAAGGTCCTTCCACATGTCCTGAAACCTTGGCTTAGTGTGGAGAATAATAGTCCAAAGGGATGTATGTATATATGGGGTTATATTTGGGTAATAGAATTATGAGCTAGCTTAGATGGGCTAGGATTGTACAACTCAGGCCTAGGCTTGTTAAAATCCATTCAGTGTCTGTATGTGTTCATTTATAAGGACGAGTTAAGGATTAACACCACTGACCAATTAAAAATAATATAAATACTGGTTAAATCATTTAATTAGCCAATATTTGTTTCTACTCATGGTCCATAGGAGATGCCTTCATTTAGCACATTGCCTAGCACCCACTAACTTACTTCACTAGTCTTTACTTCCAATTTCACTAAAAGCCATCAGTCAGAGGCTGAAGAGAGAGCTCAGTCAGTGAAGTACCTGATTTGTAAACATGAGGACCTGCGTTGGATCCCTGGAGCTTTGGATATGGTGGTGTATGTTTGTAATCACAGTTCTGCAGAGCCGGGGAAGGGTGGATCCTCTAACTTTCACATGTATGTTGTGCACACATACACACACACACACACACACACGCCAGTTACCAATATTACACTCAATGAATGCCCCTTAGGGCTTCTCAAACATGAATGAGGGCTGGAAACCCTGGGACCTTGCTGAAATGAAGACTCTGATACATTGTGACTGGGCCAGGCCTGGCACTCTGCATTTCTAACAAGTGCTGGCTTAGCAATGATGCTCTAGGCTGAGACCCATAGGACAGACAGTTCCCATCTGAGCCCAGCAAGATGGGACAATTTCTCATAGCTGAAAATCAATCACAGCAAGGGAGGCTTCCTTGCAAAGCAAAATGTGTTTGTTGACTGGGTCTCTCAAGGCCAAAGGAAATGCCTCGGGAAGTCCACAGGGTCATAATTAAATGAAACTGTTTTGAGCTGTCCTTCCTGGGGAATTGGCTTCATCATCTTTCCCCCACCTTTCGGCAGCATCTGTCTATGTGGCATCAGTTTGTCTGAGGTAAAATGAAGCAAATGAGTTCCTGGCATTGCAGACGTGGGTTGACTCAGCAGCACGGTGTACCCTCTGAGTCATTTATTCTAGATGACTCTATCAGTTGTAAAAAAAAAAAAAATCAGGAAATTCCAGAAAGGGAAAGCAAGCCAGCATCCAGGCAAAGTATGATACAAGAAAGAAAATTCTACAAAGGTGAGGCAGTTTGCACTCATGAGAAGACAAACCCACAATCTTTATCTTAATAACCCCTAACCCACCCCCTACCCTTGCCAAAAAGTCCAGGGTGGTAATACACCACTGAAATCCCAGTGCTTGGAGACAGAGAAGCAAGTTTAAGGGAAGTCTGGGCTAGATGAGACCCTTTATAGATTAAAAAAATAAAATAAAATACAAGCAAATTGTGTGGTACGTTCTGAAGCCGGTAAGAAATAAGAGCTTGCACCACATGCTGAGGAACAAGAGACAGCATGCCACATTCATTTTTTTTTCTTCAGTCAAATCCTACCAGCTTTGATTTACTTGAGTCAAGAGCCTTTCAGTGGGAGAGAGGACTCCTTTAAGCCCTCTACAGCTAAGGACTGGTATGATGTCATCCATTGATTCCTCTCTCTCTCTTTTGACTTCTTCTTGGTACAGGTCCCTCCCACTTGGTAGACCTGTAGTGGTGGATGAAGCATGTTCACCTGACAACCAATCCCATCCACCCACTCTCATGCACCCATTCCCCTCCACTCTCCCCACCTGGTTCTCTCTCTCTCTCTCTCTCTCTCTCTCTCTCTCTCTCTCTCTCTCTCCTCTCGCTTTGTTGTCTGATCCACCCAGATGAGAACAAAAGTATTAATGTTCCCACTGCCTAAGCTGGAGCCACTCCTGCCACCGTTCCTTCCCCACCATGATGGTCTGTACCCTTAATGTGTGACAGTTTGTCAAACCCTCCCTTACGTTGCTCCTTGTCTGGAATTTGGTCCAGCAAGGAATTAAATAAATACATAAATAAATAAATGACTGATGGAATCCAATGTCCAGAATACCCAAGGACATTGGATTCTGTCAGCATACCAGCTCCAGAAGAAAACCAGAGACCCAAACTTCACTACCACTGTCCTACTATCAAATACAAAGCATGCTTCAGGAAAATTAGCCTGCATCGCCTTCCACTCTCTGAACCAATCGCTGTGGCTGGCATATTTTTTGAATCCTGGCTAAACATGGACCAGGCTGGCAAGAGAGGAAGACCTACAAAAGACAATCCGTGATGCTTTCAAGATAAAGTGGGCATCTAGGCCACAGCCTGCTTTTCTCCCATTTTCAAGTCTCTTCCCAAATGCTTCCCGCATGGCTCTTTTGTGGGCTCAATTCACACAAGGCCCCCACCCATTTTTGCAGGCTACAGGATTACTTCAGTTCCTCTAAAATACAGCCAGTAATTCCTAGATAGCTAACAAATGCACCAATTTTATTTATCTTATAAATTTTTTAAGCAAAGAGAATATAGATTTACTAAAGAAAAGTGAAGAAGAACTCCAGAGAGTCAGGAGGGATTCCAAGGTAGAAGAGCCCTGGAAATCCATTTTAAAAGATTGAAATATCTTTAAAAGATTATATGCAAGAAAAAAAAAGCCAGGCATGGTGGTGTACATCTTTAATCCCAGCCTTCAGGAGGCGGAGGCAGGCAAATCTCTGTGAGTTCAAGGCCTGCCTGGTCTACAGAGTGAATTCTAGGACAGCCAGGACTACACAGAGAAACTCTGTATCAAAAAACAAACAAAAACAAAAAAATAGGTTTCCAATGTGGATGAACCTCAAGTACAATACACTAAGTGATTCCCTTCCTTGGGAATTTCTAGAAAAAGTGGTCCCATACAGACACAGAGTAACCAGTGGTTGCCTGGGTGAGAATGCAGGCAAAGGGGACCTTTTTGGGGTGATAGAAATGTTCTAAAACTGGATTGTGGTGATGGTGGCATAACTTAATAAAGTTATTAAAAACCATTGTTTGTACACTTAAAATTCATGGTTTTATAGTAGTATACATCAATTATGTTGTTTACAAAGGTCAAGGTTTACAATAAACAGACGAGGAATAAAATGAGATACTTGCTGTCCCAGGATGCAACAGTTCCTGCCTCACTTCCCCAAACCACCAGGAAGTCCAGGATTCCCCAGAAGCTGCAGTACTGGGTGAGTTCATCGGCATCAGGAGGGAAGCTTTGGTTCTGCAGACCCCTCCGCAAAAGTACACCACTGTGACAACGACAAACCCTTATCAAAATGGTCCAGTCCCTCACTGTATTGCAGGCCAGGCTTCATAAACTTAGCCAAATTGCAGCATTCCAAGGCCCAGACCACAGCTCAGCCTCCCTTTCAACAGGTCAGCACCACGACTTCCGTTTACACAGTTTATGGGCTGGAGCTGGAGTTCAGCGGTAAAGCATTTGGCCTGCATGCAGGAAATCCTAGGTTCAATCTGCAACACTGGAGGGGGAAGTGTGTGTGTGTGTGCACGCATTTCTATGTCAGACCTAATCCCATGGTATATGTCACTGGTCCCTTCTTAGGATGACACATAAAATAAGGCACCCATTTAACTTTGAATTTCAGATAAGAAACCTTAATTTTTCTGTGTAAGCATGTCCCATTCTTACATAGGACATATTTGCATTAAAAATGCATGTACAGGTCAAAGGACAATCTTGGGGTGTGGGTTTCCTCCTTCCACCTAGTTAGTCAGGCTTGTGCGAACCTGCATTCTAAAAGCTGGAGAGCCTTGGGAGACCCAGCAAAAATGCTCCCTCCCTCACACCCTATCATGGAGTGCCCCTTACCTCACACTGATAGCCTAAAAGGAACTTCAAAGATGAAAGAACATCTATGTGGCATTTTTTCTTATTTTGCTAGAAAAATAAGTATCTTTTTTTTTTCAGTGTACCCTTTGTTCAAAAAGCACCTATTGGTAGTGTTATTCACAACATCTGAAGTATCTATGTGCTGGGCTTTTTGTGACATTACATGTGGTTCCAACAACAGACTTACAAAGTTGGATTTAATCTTCCTGTTTGTCAAAGAAAAACAAGGCTCAGAAGGCCACTTGAACCTCTCAGGACTGGGTGTGTGGCTTTTTTGTCAAAGCTCTCAGTCAGAGCTTTGGATGTCAGAATCTTGGATGTGTTCTAACAGGCTACTCTGGTAGGATATATTACATATAGGATATAATGTATAGGGTATATTATATATAGGGCATATTATACATAGGAAATATTTGTGGGGGATTTATATATGCATGTGTATATATAGTATATGATGTGTGGGGTTTATTACATGGAATATACACATAAGGCATATTATATATAGGATATGTTATATATAGGAGATATTATGTACAGGACATGGGACATTCTATATTATAAGGAAGCATTTGTACTCCATATTATAGAAAGGAATCTGTACATATACATTATGAGTAGCTCATGAGATACACACTGCTAATGGTTTTGTTCCGAGTTAACCCCCCAGCACCTGGAAAAACACAGGACTAACACCAACAGATACTAACCAAAGTCGCCATCCCTGGGAGTATCGGCCCCAGATGTCTAGAGAGACAATAATGAGGGAGATGCACAGGAGATGTTTAGGTGAGAGGAGTATTAGGGATGGGGCTGGCCACTTAACCAGAGCATCAAGACTGAGATCCAGAAGAACCGACTGCTTTTGTCTCCCCCTCCTTGAATAGCCAACTAGCTGAAGATGAGACACAAAGGGGCCTTCTATGGTGTGAACCTGTTACCTTCCCAGACACTGGACCTATGAATAAAACACAATTTTTTAAATTTATTTTTTTATTTCTTCAAGTTACATCTCAATCACAATCCCTTCCCTACTCCCCACTCCAGTCCCACCCTCACACCCTCTTCCCCCTCAACCCCCCATCCTCTTCCCTTTTTTTGTTTAAGGTATATCTTTTTCCCCCCAATAGCTCCCCCTTTCAGTCCAACAAATGGTTCTTTCTCTAACACAATTTAAAGATTCAATTCTTGTCTCTGCTCATTGGAATCAGTGGTAACAGACAGCAGGAACCTTGTTGTTCTGGTTACAACGTTATGGTGAGGCCAGGATGGTGACAGGCTGTGATGACACTGACCATGGAGAGATTATACCTGCCAAGGCCTTAGTGAGCACAAGCATATTATACATAGGAAATATTGTGGGGGGGATTTATATATGCATGTATATATATGGCATATGGTGTGTGGGATTTATTATATAGAACATGCACATAGGACATATTATATATAGGATATGTTATGTATAGGATATATTATATGTGCATCCTTCAAATGCACAAACCTTGCTTAATTCTGTTCTCACTTAAATCTCTTCTTTCCCATGCCCGAAGGTAGAAAGTATTTGTTATGTCCTTTTACAGATAGGAAAACTGAGGCACCAAATGGCTAAGTACCAATGCCCAAAACAAGTAACCAACCAGTCACTATGACACCCTTAAGGACCATGGGTTCTAAAACTCACCCATGGATTTACTGTAAACTGTACTATTGTTTTCAACAGCTTTAGTTAAACAGCTTGATTTTGAAATCAGTTTGTTTGGTTTGGTATTTCATTTTGAGTCATCTGTCCTCCAATGAAGTACCTTGGCAAATCACTTCACCTTTCTGAACCTCAGCTTCCTCCACTGTAAAATGAGGACAACCATACCCTCATATGATCATATCTACCTCCACCTACCATCAGGTCCCTGTGAATACAACAAGAGATCAGCTCCCATCAAGAGCTTACCCCAGTGCCCAGCACATTGATGATGCCCAATAAATGACATGACCATTAATAAAGAGGTACTCCCTGCGCAGCAACCCCAACTGGCCAGGCAGGATTAGCCCATGATGCAATAGGGGCAAGCCTATTATGGGGCTGAAGCAGCCAACCATTTTCTGATTGGTTTCGAAGCCTGGTATGCAGGTAGGCTCTCACATCTAGTGCTATAAACCTGGTCAAAAGCCTGTAGTTGAGCAAGGAGGTCATAGACTCTAGTGGATAAGTTACTGATGTTATTTTGCTAATTAGAAATAATGTGCCTCAGAAAGGAATGAAGGGAGGAAGATGTAGAAGGAGGAGGAGGGAAGGAAGAAGGGACAGAGGGAATGAGGGAGAGAGGGAGGGAGGAGCTTATACAAAGAGGTCAATCCCTGGCTCTAGGCTTCATCTCAGTGAAAACTGGAGAATGGAACTCTATGCATTCCATGGTCTATAACCTAAGAGCTGGATTTAAAGACGACCAGGCTCTATTTCAGTTAAACACAGGAAGCACTTAGCCAAGGAGACGGAGCTAAGTCAGAGCCCCCCCCCCCTCCCCGTGGGCGGTATTCAAACAGGACTGTGAAAGGAGACACTGCCTATCCTGTGCTCCCGGGGATACAATCCTGTGATATAGTACCCCAGCCCACCCTCTAAAATTCATGCCCATCCAGAACCTTCTGTATTTGTAAGAGTCTTTGAAGATGTAATTATGGTCAGAAGCTCAAGAGGAATTCACTCCTTATAGGACACATCCTGGACAGAACGGGGTGGGGGGGTGCATTCTCACCCTCAGGATCCCCCACCTCCTGCTCCTGCTCCTCATGTTCCCAAGTGCACTGCAAAACAACTGTGAGAGAATAGCAAACGTTCTCACTACTGATGTCAGCTCTGGGATGGCAAATTGTTTGGAGCCAAATCTTACCATCTGGTAATAACTTAATGCAGGTTCCCCCACGTAGATATGGGTACTTCAGCGAATGCCATTAGGAGATAACACATCCATTCCGTGTGTTTTGTACTGTGGAGGTGTGGGATAAATGGGCATCATCTTCTGGCAGCCTTGATGTACCTGAAATAGGGAGCAGAATTATCACTTTTGCGTAGAAACAGCCACGTCCTCATGGTACACATGAACTCTGGCCATAGCCCCCAGGCCCTGTCCCTGAGCCAGAAGCACCTTTGCTCTACTTCAGTGGCTCAGTTAGTGATGTATTGTGCTGTGCCCACACCCACCCTCAAAATTTCATGCCCATTCAGAAGCTGCTGAATTTGTAAGTCTTTGACGATGCAATTAGGTTAAGAAGCTTAAGAAGAATTCACTCCCTATAAGAAACATCCTTGGTAGAACACTGGGGGGGACAGAGGCATGGAGTCCCTTGGTAGGAGGCAAGATGGAGAGGGGACAAAGGTTGCAGCAGCTGCAAGCCAAGAGCTGATGACCACACCAGAGACCAGAAGACGGAGGGTCCCCGCCCTGAAGGCTCCTAAGAGAGGAGTCCGACTTAAACTTTGAGTTCAGATTTCTGCCTCCTGGGCCGTGTTGCTTTGAGCCACCTGACTGGGGGACTTCGTCCCCCAGGAAATCAATACAAATGACTTAAAAGGAGAAGTATTGCAGCATGAAAAGGTCTAGGCAAGAGAGTGTGAGATGGACAGGAAGAGCTGGGGTGGGGGGTAAGGCAGAGGGGCCAAAGCAGGAAGTGGGAGGAAGGGAAACATTGGCTGTCAAATTGACAGGACATACAAATCAACTGGAAGAAACACCTCTGGGCACACCTGCAGTGAACGTTCTAGACTGGGCTAATTGAAGTAGGAAGTTCTACTGTCTTTGTGGCACCATTCCATGGACTGAGTAAAGGAGAGAAAGTGAGGTGAGGACCAGCATTCCTCTCTCCTCTCTCTCTCTCCTTCTCTCCCTCTCCCTCCATCCTTCCCTCCCTCCCTCTCTTCTTCTCTCTCTCTCTCTCTCTCTCTCTCTCCCCCCTCTCCCACTTTCTGATTACAGGTACATCACCAGCTGCCTCATAATTCCTGCCCCCATGAATTCCACACTGGGATGGATTGTACCCCTTCCAAAGGTGAGGCAGAATAAACCCTCCCTTCTTTAAGTTGTTTTTCTTGGGCATTTTGTCATGGCAACAAGAACCATAACTGAGATGGCAGTTCTACACACATAACCCCACTGAGGAACCAGCACCTTCTCCCACAGTGGCAGTAACCAGGGCTCACCCACTGGAACAGTGTCTGTTGTGGGCATGTGTGATGCCAGTGAGGAGATCTGGATGGATTGTTTGGCTTTCTCTCTTTTTTAACTCTCTTCAACAACAGGGAAACCATCCTTGTTATACGGATGCCCGAGTCTGGGCTCAAAAGGCAGACTCATCTACGTCTACACACCAGAAGGAGGCAAAGATTAGCTGCATGGTTCTGAACTGGAAGTCTGAGCCATTTCTACCATGGCACAGCAATAGGAAAAAGGAATCTTATCCTCCATCCTAGAAAACAAACTCTTAACTGGGTATGGCAGCTCACACCTGTAATCTCAGCATTTGGAGGACTCAGGCAGGAGGATCACTGCCAGTTCAAGACTAGCCTGGGCTACCTACTGAGTTCTGAGCCAACATGGACTGAAGTTAAACGCTTTGGTGGTTAATATTGTCAATTTGAAAGATTCTGCAGTTACCAAGGAGATAAGCCTGAAGCAAGTTTGGTCTATGGGGAATTTTCTAGGTTAACTGAGGTGGGAAAAGCCACCCTCAATGTGGGCAGCACCATTCCTTGGGCTGAGATCCCAGAGTGAACGCAAGAGAAGAAAATGCACTGTGCTTCCGTATCCATCACTCTGTACCATTCCTGCCCCGCCCCACTGTGGATCCAATATGGTGAACTGCCTTGTCTTCTTGCCTGTCTTCCCGCCTTCTCTGTCCTGATGGACTGTGTACCCTGAAAGCATAAGCCCTCCCTCAACTCAATTTTTGTCAGGCATTTTGACACAGTATAAGAAAAGGATACCCTGTCTCAAAAAGTACAAAAAACCCAAAATGGAGCTGCAGAAAGGGCTCAGTGGGTAAGAGCATTTACTGCTCTTGCAGATGATGTGGGTTCATTTCTCAACACCCACATGGCAGCTCACAACCATCCAAAATTCCAGTTAATAAACAAATGAATTGCCCGGCATGGTGATATACACCTTTAATCCCAGGACACAGGAGGCAAAGGTAGGCGAATCTCTATTTTAGGCCAGCCTGGTCTACATAATAAGTTGCAAGCCAGCCAGGGCAACATAAGACCGTATCTCAAATAAAATGAATAAATTTAAAGTTTAAGCCAATTTAGGAAGAAAAACTAGTTTGAATTTTAAGAAGAACCAGTCTTCAAAATCTGATGTTTGCCTGATAGCTCAAGTCTGATGAGACAGACACACCCCTTTAATGGGAAAGCCCAAAAGTCTGGGTCTGTCCGCCTTAGCACTTCTGTGATTCCATAATAACCTGACACTCAGTACACCAAAAAATTTAATTTTATTTAATGGAACAAGAGGTGATTATTGCTGCCTGGGAGAAAAATATTAATAATTATATGCTATCTAAAATGAAAGGTCAGACTGTCCCACATGGGAGGATTGTCACACGAGCCATTAACCATTTCAACAGATGAGTTCTGCCTTCCATGTTTTGAAAGCTTCTCTGAACTCTGGTTCCTTTCCCCTTCTGGAGTCCTAAATTCTCTACACAAAGAACAAACCTGCAATTGATAGGTACACACCCTGATGGGCCAGTGGTCCTGCTGAACAGAGGACTGAGTATGAGACATCCTGTCCTTTGTCATTTACCATCTGAAACTCACCCTGTCAAATGCCCAGTGACACCCACCTAGGTAAATCACATTCACCCTAGAGAGTCAAGGCTCCTTTGGGGGTCCTCTTGTCTTGTATGGGAGGCAATTTGGGAATCTCTGGGATCTCATTTTGCACTTTCCATTTTGGGAATTTATCCTGAAATCCCTTCTGCCTTCCTCAGTAGCTAACTAACATAAAGAAATGAGGACTTTGATGTACAGAACAAAGAGCCAAGAGGGTGGGTTCTAATCCCAGGTCAGGCAGTAACCAGACATGTGACCTTGGATACATTCATGACCCTCACCAGGTCTGTTTCCTTTTCTGTAAAATTTCACCTTCAGGTTTGGGGGATTTGGGGGTTTTTTGTTTTTGTTTTTTTGATGTTTGTTTGTTTCTGTTTTGGAACTGGGTCTCACTCTGTAAGCCAGTCTAGCACCAAATTTGCAGCAGTCCTCCTGCTTCAGCCTCTGGTATGCTGGGCTTACAGGGAATGGTGCACCGTGCCTGGATTTCTTCAGCTTTGAAGATGAATTCTTTGCGTGTTTATGCTTGTGTATACACACATGAATGGGTGTGCACATGTAGGTAGAGGTCAGAAATGTATATCTAGTATTTTCCTCAATTACTTCTCTACCTTATTTTCTTTTCTTTTTCTTCTCTCATATATTACATCCTGACACAATTTACACTCTCCTCTCCCCTTTCCCCAGTCTCCCCACCCACCTCCCCTCTTTCCCAGATCCACCCCCACTCCCACCTCCTCACCCCTACCCCTGCCTCCCCTCAGAATCTGTAACCAGGCAAGATCTCAAGTGGAGGGATTGGGACACCAACACAGCCACAAAAACTTCAACCTACAGTTTGTCCTGCCCGCAGAGTGTTCTGGGACAGGATCCTAGCACAATTGTCATCAAGGAGACCAGACAGACGTCATCCAGCAGCTGACGGAAGAAGATGTAGAGTCTCACCTTAGTTTTGACCCAAGATCTCTCACTGAATCTGCTATACCTAGAGAAACTGGCCGGCAAACCCCAGGGATTCACCTCTCTCTCTCTCTCTCTCTCTCTCTCTCTCTCTCTCTCTCTCTCTCTGGGATTACCTGTGCTTGCTTTTACATGGGTTCATGGGGTTTGTATGGTACATGCTTTTCTAACTGAGTCAACTCGAGCTGAGATCTGAGGTACCACAGGACACAAAGGTGAGACTGTGTAAAGGCCCCATCCACTTCTGTATCTACCTGATGGGATGAAAACATTCCCATTCACCTGCATGACAGTGACAAGTCAGACCCTGCCATAGGGATGTCTCCAGTACCAACTGATAAGAAATATTAAACACGAATCTTTTCTGTCACATACTGTACTTGTGTTTAGAACAAGGAGCCCAGATCTCATCGCCTCCCCCACCTTTTAAGAATTTTACAAAAATGTTTACCCCATTTCCAACCCGGTAAAACCTTTGTTTACACAAAGGTCCACAGCTACATTCCCAGAATTTGATACCTGGAGCTGTGAACCATTTCTCCTTAGAACAGTGGTGGCCCTTCCCCATCCCTCTTCCATTTCCTACACATCAATTCTTTTCAGAGTAGCCACCTGAATAAGACTGTAAGGTCTGACCACAGACAATGGAGAAAAGACACAGTCCCCCAGCTAAGGTAGAATAAAACTCAAATGCCCCTCTGTCTCTGTTTTCAATATTCACCTTCTTGGTGAAGAGTAAAGTTTGCTTTCTCCAAACACTTCAGGAGAGGTGATCCATTTCTTTTGTTGTGACCCTGCACTTATTTCTAACAAATTATGACTGGCTCTATGTGACCTAATGAGTGCAGGAAAGAGGACAAGCAACCAAGGTTTTGATGGTAAACTTTGCCTCTCAGACAATGTCCTCACCTCTCCTGACACACCAGGTTTCATCTGAAGGAAAATCCTATTTCTGATTTTGAAAACAATTAAAAAGTAGATGAAGTATAACAAAGCAGTGTCTTCCACCTGCACACGGGTCCAGACTGAAAAGGCAGGATGTATCCAGTGTTGCTGAGCACATAGGAGGCAGGGTCACGTGCCCCTCTGGTCCTGCCCATGTGATTGGGTGAAAAACCCTTGCAGGAGAGTGTGGCTCTCTGTTAAGATTTCAACATGGAGTGACCATCATATGTCTGCCTTAGGAAGTGTGAGGCAAAACACATAGAAAAAAATGCATTTGAGCAATGTGCGTAGGCAAGAATTTGGAAACAAATACGAACCCCCAGGAAAGTTCTGGAATAATGTAAAGATAGCAGCCCCATAGTCACAGGTAAAAATACAATGGAGCAGGGGAAGCGTTCCAAGTTTAAAAAAAAATAGGTTGCAGAATCACATCTGCAGTATTACTACATTTACATTAAAACACATGCAGACAAACAAAATGTAAACGTTTCCATATGTCTTATGAATACAAAAATTAGTAGGCAGACATCTCAAAAGATACACAATACACTAATTACTGCAATGACCTCTGCTGTGGGCCAAGGGGACTTTTATTTTTTATTAGATTTTCTTCCTATATTACTTATGTGGTCATCATAATTGTGATTAAAATGAAACACTAAGACAGACAATTAACACTGAAGTAGGAAACAGAATTTGACAAAAAGAGAGTCAAATACAATCTGAAGGGCAGCGATGGGATCTCTATGGTGATGGCCAGGCAGAACTAAAGATTCATCATCAAGACAGGGAGAGAGGCAGTTTATAAGATACAAGTCTTGCAAAAAAAAAAAAAAAAAAAGAAAGAAAAAAAAGGAATATGTGTTACTCAGACTCCTGAGCCTCATTTTGGTTATTTCCTATTAGAAACATAGCTAATCTGCCTGATAGCATGTGACTCACTTATGTATGCAATCCAGAGAGCTTGCACTATGTTCTAGGCAATGAGATGTAAACAAATATCGTATTCCTATGTCCAATAAAGTTTTACCATTTTTCTTGGATTCCTGTCTCTGATGCCTCAAATTTCCCAGGGAGAGGCTATTTCTTCAGCCCGGGTCCCAGGAAGAGACATGGAGTAAGCTTGCCTGCAACACAGGCAAGAAGTGAATATACATTTTTTAATATAACTTATTTATTTTTATTTTATGTGCTGATTGGTGTCTTACCTACACGTGTATCTGTGTGAAGATCTTGGAGTTAAACACATCTGTGAGCTGCCATGTGGGTGCAGGGAATTGAACCCAGGTCCTCTGGAAGAGCAGCCAGTGCTCTCAACCACTAGGTCATCTCTCCAGCCGATAAATGCACATTCTTTACAAGCCACTGAAGTATGGGGGTTGTTCGATATAATAGCAAAGGTCGCCCACTATATAGATTATCTGATTATCTAATGTGTTTGCCCTCTTCCTGCACACACCTCATCACCTGAGTTCAACCCCTGGAAGCCATGTTAAGCGAAAGGAGAGAACCAATCCACAAAGTTCCCCTCTCATCTCCACAGGCACACCATGGTAAGCACAGCTATCCTCGTCTCCCCTGCCCCACCCTGCACACACACAAATAATGAAATAAACTTTAAAAATGTTAAGAGGGAGAGATGAGAAGTTGGGGATTTAGTTCAGTGGTAGAGCACTTGCTACCTGGGTTCAGTCCTCAGCTGGGGGGGTTGGGGAGGTGGAGCTTGGGAAGAAGAAGGAACAAGGGAGGATATTTGCATTTGAGATTACTGTAACCCTGGAGTGAAGGAGTCCACTCCAGGCAACATGTTTTTGAAGATGTTTGTTCCTTATATAAGTGAAAAGATTTTTTTTAAAAAACCTACTTTATATTTGTTTTTTTTTATAATCCCCAAGAAGTGGGGGCCTGGCACATAACATCTAGGAAAATAAGAAAGACTTTGCATATGAACAACACCCAGTTACAACAACAACAACCCAGGCCAAGGGAATGACATCAAACACAATGGCGTTTGGAGACACTTTGGTTCAACCTGTCAACTCAACTCATTTCCCCAGGAACTAAAGCCCCACTCCGTGACACCCCTAGAGGAAATCTGAAGCATAAAGTAGACTTGATTAATTGTTATGGGAACTGCAAAAACGTGACATCATCTCATCCACGGAGATGCAAAATTATTGTGCTATAGCCCTACCAAGAATGTGAGTAAAAAAAGCCCCATGAACTTGGTCAGGTAAACGCGACCTTAGGTCAAAAGTCAAAATTTTCACCATATACGGGAGTCCATAGCAGAACCGAGCACTAAGAAAGAAAGGTGACTGAGAAATGAGGTTTAATGATATATGCCTCAGACTCAAGAAGGGGAACTCTTCCTGAGCAGAATGCCCAGGGAACAGAAAGTTGGAAAGCTTATAGCCGAGGCTTCCATCTCATTGAGCATCAAGAAATGCATGCAGAACAGAAGCCTTATCATGTATTCACCGTGGGAAACACTTTTTAGTAATAATTCATACCACACTGTATAGCTGAAAATTTATACTGAAGAAAATCCTTAAGGATATGGCCAACACGGAGAAACCTTTAGCTGGAATTCACTCTTCATTAGGCACCATGGGTTTCGCAGAGAAATCTGTGAATGGCTTTGAATTCGAGAAATCCTGCCGTGGCCATACACACTTCACTGTACCCAAAGGCTAGAGTGCAACCAAGTCAGAACCCCAGCAGGCAACAGATGGGCCTTTCAGACTGACATAATTTCAAAAGAATATATTCACAAAGGTATTATTTACAAGACGGGGTATGGAAGGCAGCAAGAGACATCAAAACTAAACCCAAAGACAAAGCGGAGATAGAGGTTGGGAGAGAGACCCAGGGAAGGCTGTTTTGAAGAGTTGTGTCTTCCTGACAGATCCTCCTGGAGGCAGCCAGAGAAATCTCATCCTAGCCTCATTCCCTGGTCCCTCTTCTGCTGAACCAATCACGGCCAAAAAAGGTGGCGCTGTGAGCAGCCCCCCAACGGTGAACAGACGCACAGAGGTGAGGGCGGGTGTGGAGGACAAACAGAAGTCCCCAGTCCCAGAAGTGGAATCCCAGCTAGTGGTGCCTTCCATGCCCAGGAGACATCCAGCTGCCACGCCCTCCACTGCACCCCACCGTGTGCCACAGAGCCTGGATCATGGCAGGCACTCAGCCAAAATTGTTCTGAGCGGTGAAGGAATCATGGAGGCAAATAGATTTGGGTACAGGCTGTTGCCCAGCAGGGGAGAGTCAGATTCAGTATCTTCTTCAGGGGCCTTGGGAGCAGAGGACACAGGAACAAAATACTGTTGCTACTCACAGAAGTGGCTCATCTGACATTCACAGAACAAAAGCCCAGCAGGGAAACTGCAGCTGGCAACCTTGCCCAGAAGGGTGCAAAAGGGACAGAGGAAGTAAGGGTTGTGGTGAAAATCAGTTGCTGAGTTCTGGAAGAGGCAGTTCCATCAGTGGGGCAGTGATGTCTTGGTGGGGGGTTAACAAGAAGTGCTCTGGGGGAGCAGAGGAGAACCCTGATTAAGAGCACTTTCCCTGTCTTCTGTGTAACTGCTCCTTCTGTGGCTGACCTCAAGCCACCGACGGAACATCATGACATGAACTGGGGAGGTAATGTTGACTAGACACTGTCCTGTAGCATTTCTGCTGGAAAGAGAGAGAGAGAGAGAGAGAGAGAGAGAGAGAGAGAGAGAGAGATGCACACTTCCTTGTATTAATAAGTGTGCGGCTTAGGGGACAGCTCAGCCATTAAAGTGTTTGCCTTGAGGACAAGGACCTGAGTCCCAGCCCCAGGCCCTATGGGAAAGGCCAGGCCCAGGGCTACTGAAATGGTTCGGTGGGAAAGGCACCTGTCAGGTGACTTAGTTTCTTTCTGTTGCTGTCCCAAAACACCACAACCAAGACAACTTACAAAAGAAAGGGTTTATCTTAGCTGTGGTTCCTGGGAGTAAGAATCCATCATGGCTGTCAAGCATGGCACAGCACCAGGAGCAGCAAGCAGAGACTTCACATCCTCAACCACAAGCACAAGGAAGAGAGAGCAGGCTGGAAATGGTGGAGGCTTTCTTTCAAGCCCAACCGCATTGATATACTTCCTTCAGCAAGACTGCATCAACTAAACCTCCCCAGACAGTGCCAGCAACAGGGGATCAAATATTCAAATATCGGAGCCTATGGGGGACATTTACATTCAAACCACTAAACCATGCAACCCTCACAAACTGAGCTCAACTTCTAGGGCCCACACGATGGAAATGAAGGGATTAATGTACAGTAGATGTTGCCTGACTTAGCATGTGGGACACACACACATGCACATATACACATACACACACACACTCACATACACATACTCATACACATACATATACACACATGCACACTAAAACACACATGTATGCACATATACACATATGCATACATGTACACACATACATACACACACATGTACATACACCCATACACATGCACACAGACATACATGTACATATATTCACACTCACACATATGCACACTTACATACACACACACTCATGATCCTAAATATATATATTTTTAAGCACAGCGACACACTATAATCCAGGTGAGGTGGAAACAGGCTACCCTGAGGCTCACTGTGGCCAACCTAACTTAATTGGTAAAGTCCAGACTGGTGAAAAGTTTTGTCTCAAAACTATCCAAAAAAAGGTGGACAGCACTGAAAGAGTGACATCCCAGTTTTCCTCTGACCTTTGCACACACAGCACACACATGTGCATGTACCTACACCACAGCTGTGCACCTGCATACACAGAACACATATGTATACAGAAAAATCAATACTGTAAAATATGTCTTTGTAAGGTGATTACAAAGTGATACCTTCAGCATTTATTGTCTTTGTTTTTCATATAAATTACTTAATGGTGAATTTATAGAAATTTTAAGAATCATGACTGTTTCACAAACATCTTGCAACATTCTGGAAAACATAAACATCGACTCTGCAAGCAGTAAACAGCTTCCAGCAGGCCTGGGAATGAAGGTTCCAGAAGAGCCTTTCAAAGGTGACATTTCAGGTCAGACCAGACAGGAAGGAAGGAAGGGAGGGAGGGAGGGAGGGAGGGAGGGAGGAAGGGAGGGAGGGAGGAAGGGAGGGAGAGAGGGGGAGGAAGGGAGGGAGAGAGGGAGGGAGGGAGGGATCAGCCATGAAGTAGCCTCTGGGGCATAAGTGGCCTCAGGATGTGTTCAGAGGTGACCCCAGAGGAAGCAGAGGCAAAGAGACCATGGCAGAGTACAAAGTGAGAAAGAGTTTAGTGACATCCTAAAAACTCTGAGGAAGCTTGAGAGGGCCCAGAGCACCAAGAAAAATGGATGACATCAAGAGCAAGACCAAAAGAGGGTCCCCACTCTTAGGTGGCCATACCCAGTGTCCACCTGGACGGCTGTCCCTGACCCATGAGAGATGAGGGTGATCACTGAGCACTGGTGCTGGGCTTTGCAAGGATGCCTTCTGTCCTTATGTTTTGGCTGCTGTGTGTGCACATGTGGCGTAGGAAGGCGTGCAGCCCCTTTAAACTTGCAGAGGGCATAGGGCGTCTTTGTGGGGCCAGTCCTCCCCTTCCACTTCATATTGTTTGGGGCTAGAACTCAGATTGTTGGTCTGCAGCTACCACTTTTACCCGCTGAGCCTCCTGGCCGACCCTGATTTTGCAAAAGATATATTTTAGAGGCCCGTAAGGTGTTTTCCCTTGTGTGAGCTTCCCAAATTGAGTTACAAAGAACGAGACCACACTCTTAGGTAAAGTCAAAGCAACTGAACCAGAGGGACATTTAAAGAGCTTCTCCAGTACAGTCATGCAGTGTAACAATAGCAATGGCAAGGCCTCTATCAGTGAGCTAAAGTGGCCCCTTTTCCCTGGAGTCATCTCAGGACGCCTCTTAAAACAATATAATATAGATGGTGTTCTTCTCACTCTGAGAAGAGCGAGATATAAACCCAGACTGGGATGCTGTGGGGTGGCAAACGTGGGCATGAACTCACACTCATGTAAGCGTGTTTTCTGAAAGGGTCTAGAAGCAGCTGGCCCACAGGCAGCAGTTGTTGCCCAAGTCTGAACTCTAAACACCCTCACCGAGGAAAATAACTCTTCAGAGACATGGCTGATTTCAGGGCTAGGGCAGGGAAAGAATGAAGTAAACCTGGCACATGTTAGGCCATGCTTAGAGCATGTCAAGGGAACATTTCACACAGGCTAAATCCAGGACTAGCTGAGCACTCAGCTGATGAGATGGGAAAAAACATGAAATATGAACCATCAGGGAAGATGGGAATGCAAATCAGTGTTCCTGAGCAGAGAGAGATGGATAAGTAAATACAACAAAAGAAAAAAAAATAGAAGGAGGAATGTTAACTGACAACTGGTAACAGTGGAGGAAGAGGCAGGTTGTGAGTTTGTGCTTACATTACCATTTGGCAACCCTCAAAGCCTAGTCTAGGCAAATATCATCAAGGACCTCAGTGTAGCCAGGGATTCTGATGAGGAGCAAGCATATCTGCAATCCATCGAAGGATGAAGTTATAAAAAATTTAAAGATCTTATTAGATATATATGTGACTTGAGGCCTGAGCAATATTACATTCCACAAAAATAGAATTAAGTTTTTCAGTGAACCAAGAGTAGGTTGGCTTTATAGGTTGAAGAAAATGGAAGCTAGGCTGGAGAGATAACTCACTGATTAAGAGCACTGGCCTGGGTTTGATTCCCAGTGCCAACAAGGCAGCTCACAATTGTCTGTAACTCTAGTTCCAGGTGTGATAGAAGTTAGGCCTTTAGTGAATTAGTAGGCAGTTCAGATTAGCATTTGGTAGCACATAAGGAAAGCTTGCCCTCCCTTTACTTGCTGATATGGACAAAGCCAGATATGGCCGGATAATATTCCCTCTTGAAGGGGTGTAGCTAAGAAACTGAGCAAGCCCCACAGATGATGTCAGTTGCCATGAGAAGCAATGGGACTGCTGGACATTCTGAGAAATCTCATGGATCTTCAAGACCGCCAAGGACTGTGAGATAAGGTGATACATAAGCCAGAAAGTTCCACACAGTGCTCTCTTCCTCCTGCCCTCACCAACTTAGCAGTCACGCTAAAGAAGAACACAGTAAGTTATGCCATTATCAGAATTTAGACTGCTATAGCCCAAGGCAAAGGCAAGGCATAAAACCTGCTGAGAGAGAGTTCCTTGAAGGAGTCTGTCTTGGGGCCCCAGAGTGCCGGAAAAGTGTGCCAGGCAAGCGGCGTTCAGAAGCCTCGTGCAGAGGCTTTCGGCTGTGAGGTTTGCCATGGAGACAAGTCTTAGTTGATGGAAAAAGCAGCCCTCAGTTTGGCGGTTGGAACAGACTGACTTTATAAACCAGCCACAATTTTGTGGTGGAAATAAACTTGCCTTGTGAACTGGCAAAGTAAGGCCCAATGAACACTAAGCTTTCAAAAGGACTGATTGCCGAGACTGCCGTAAACCAAGTCATTCTGCATAGTCCTCTGCTAAGAATATTAATATCCTTTTTAAAAAGTTAAAATAGTGTTAGTTAAGTGTTTTTAGATAGGTATTAGAGTGTTCTTAGATGTTAGGGTATTTTTAGATATATTATAGATTAAAGATTAGATTATAGGTTTTAGGTTATTGGATTTAGGTATTTTATAGGTGTTTCTTAAGTATTAATAAATATAACTGTTTATAAATAAAAATATTCTGTTACATCCAGGTGATCCAATGCCTTTCCAAAAGGCCTCTTTTGGCACTGCAGGCACTGCACATACATACATACATACATACATACATACATACATACAGGCAAAACATCCAAGCAAAAATATAATAATAATAATAATAATAATAATAATAAGAAGAAGAAGAAGAAGAAGAAGAAGAAGAAGAAGAAAGACCAGACGGTGGTAATTTGAATAGAAATGGGTCCCTTGGGTTCACAGATTGGAATGCTTGGTCATTAGGGAGTGGCACTATTTGACAAAGATTAGAAAATCTGGCTTTGTTGGGGAAGTGTGTCACTGGAGGTGGGCTTTGGGATTTCAAATGCTCAAGCCACACCCAGTGTCCCCCTCTCCCCACCCCATGCCTGCTGATCCTCATGTAGAACTCTCAACTCTTTCTCCAGCACCATGTCTGCCTGTATGCTGCCATACTTCCCACCAAAACAATAGTGGACAAAACAAACCTCTGAACCTGAAAGCCAGACTGAATTAAATGTTTTCCTTTGTAGGAGTTGCCATGGTCATGGTGGTCTCTTTACCATAATAGAAACCCTAAGACAAAAGTTGAAACCAGGGATTGGGGTATTGCTGTGACAGACCTTACCATCGATCTCCCCTCTCCCCCAGCACTGTGGACTTTGGGTTGGGAAAGAAATTGAATGCTTTAATTTCTTAATGGGCCATGCTAGTAGGAGTATTGAAGACAGTGATTCTGAGGGTGATTTGAACTGTGGGCCCCTGGTTCAAGAGGTTTCAGAGTAGGACATTAGTAAGTGGTCTAGAGACCATTCTTGTGATATTTTGGTAAAGAATGTGACTGTTTTCCTTGTCAAAAAAAAAAATATGCCTGAGGCTAAACTGAAGAGTTATAGATTAGCAATTTTGGCAGAGGAGACTTCCAGACAGCCTAGGATTGGTTGAATTGCTTGGTTATTATTGGCCTCACCTATGTAGCTCTATAATGAAAAGGAGCAAGCTGAAGGAAAATACAAAATGTAGCATTTGAGGAGAAAAAGTGTACCAGGAACTGTAATGGAGTCAAGTCCAGTGCTCAAGGAGATAAAAGTTTAAAGAAAGGGCTAATGTTCAATGGAATAAAGGGAGTGGTGACCTCAGGGCAAGTCATTACCCAGTTTAACTTCCAATTTGTGAAAAGGAATTAAAGAAAAGTTTAAGACTAGGTGTGGTGGTGTGCTCCTTTAATCCCAGCACTCAGGAGACAGGCACAGGTGGCTCTCTGAGGCCAGTGTGGTTTACAGAGTGAGTTCTAGGACAGCCAAGCTTAGGTAGTAAAGGAAACCATCAAAAACAGAAAGCTGGTAAAAATCTATTTGACTGAGGAGACCATGGTCCAGCCCCAGCAAGCAACAGAACTTGGCAGCTTCAGCCACACGGCTCTGGCTTTAGAGTCAGGGACACAAAAAGGGGTTATGGAGTATTACTCTGCAATCAAGGAAAGTCATTGAGGCCAGCCATGTGTCAGAGGTGTCCCTGCATGGAGGCCTAGAAAGGTCATTGTGTGAAGCTGTGAAGGTAAAGCCTGGACTGCCTTGGAGACTCAACATCTTGGAGATGCCGGAATCTTGGGATACTTGCAGAGGAAAGCTGCTAACAGGGAGTGGAACCTGCCCATGGGAAAGAAGTGTGTTGCAGTCAGCAACACTGAAAGGAGTTGGAGATCTGAAGAGTGCTTTGATATCGGACATGGAGATCCAGAGTTCTGAAGTTTACCCAGCTGATTTTTGGTCTTGCTTCGGTCCAGCATTTCCTCCCTATTCTCCCTTTCATCCCTTTCAGAATGGCAATCCATATTGTGAGCCATTGTATGTTAGAAGCATGTGATCTGCTTTTTTATTTTGATTTTACAGGATGCTACAGCTAAAAGATTCCCGAATCTCCAAAGAGACTTTCGAGGACAGTCATCAATCTGTTACACAGATGGACCCTATGGCAGATGGTGCAGGAGAGGCGGCAGAAGCTCAGCGCCTCTCAGTGAGTTTTGGGGTCAGCCACTGGGGTGACGGGCAACCGTGATCATGGCAGGGGTGTGAGCTGGTGCTCCAGGTGCTCGGAGACAAGCCTTGGCTTCTAGTGTAGGAGACGTAGCTAAGCTGTGACGGCAAGACTCAATGACCAATGGCCAATGACTAGTAAGTGTGTTACATAAGCAGGCTCATGCCACTGAGCCTGATGACCTGTGTGTAATCCCCATGGTTGAAGGAGAGAACCAACTCTGACAAGTTGTCCTCTGACCTCTACACTTGCATCATGTTACCCATGCACATGTATGCATGTGCACACACACACAATAATATAAAATGGGTACACACATACACATACATACATGTGTACAGAGAAAGAGATAACTTTAAAGAATTGGGCCACATGACCATGAAGGCTTGGCAAGTTTGAGTTCTGCAGAGTAGATTGGGAAGATGGAGACACCAGGAGGAGCTCAGTTCAAGGTCAAAGGCAACAAGCTGTGGGTTTTGCAGGCTTGTGAACTTGGAGGAGTTATCTGTCTGCTAAGCCCAAATATCTTGAACTGTAAATGTGATCAGCATTTTGCTGTTCATGGGATTATTTTATGATGCCACTTGTCTTCTGAAATATAAACAGAGGGGCCAACAAGATGGCTCAGTGGGTAAACGTAAAGACCAATGACCTGCGCTCCATCCCTGCAATCTACACAGTGGAAGGAGTGAACTGACTCCTGCAAGTTATTCTCTGATGTCCACATGTACATTGTGGCATACATGTAGTCGCACATATACCAGATGGAGAGATGATAGATCAGTAGACGTATACACATACAAAAACTTTGGATGAGTTATTCACCATCTGTAAGCCTAAATATCCACACTGAGAATGTATTACCATAGAGAAGATGTGACTGTGATTCACTAAATGAATTAAGATGTACATATTCATATGGAAAGTCCCAGAAGAATATACTGAACAGTTACCATAGGTACTTGTGTGCTAAGAGTGGTGGGAGGTAAGAAGCAGGAAACTCATAGCTTTGTCTTATACATTCACATCACCTTTACATATTTTGACAAGTGTGTTATATGAATTGCTTTAAGATTCCAAAAATCAAGGGGAAAATACAAAGGATATGGATCAGCATCCTTCAGTGGGCTTCAGGGCTGAGGGCATTTACCGCCAAGCACACCCCTGACCACCTGCCTTCCTTAACTGACTTCCCTGAAAGGCCTTGTCATCGCTCCCTGAAATGCAAGGCTTTAACACATTCTGAATACAAGCATGACAGTGAGTCACAGTTACAGGAAGTTTTCATAAATATTATGTAAAAATTACCTAGGGCAGCCGCTAAGCTCATGCAAGTGGGCATGACTCACTGGGGACAATTGTGAGTAGCGGAGAAGTGACAGACACAAAGCCTGGGCTGGTCGTGCTGGTTGCTATTTACCCACGTGGTCCCATGTGGACCTCAGGATACTACATCCTCACTTTCTGGTCACAGGAGCTTAGGGGGGTCACCAGGTACTCACAACAACCAAGCAGAGGGCCTTTGCTGCACCCTGCCGCAGCGGAGGTCGCCATTGTTGAAGAATGATTCTCATCCCTACACTCAAATGTTTGTAAAGTAACCACATCGTGCATAGTTCTATGGAGATAATGGATAAGCCAAAGGGATGACTGCCTGCAAGCTTCAAACAAGAAAGTCCAATTTATATCTGTGTCCATCCATCTTGCTGTTTTCAATAAAATCTCATTCCATCAGACCTTCCCCCCTGCAGCTTTGATCCTTCCTTAGTCACTCAGCCACATGTCCCTCTAACGATGTTAATTCCCACAGCCTTCAAAAAAAATCTATTTCCACCTACCTTCAGCAAAATAGCAAAACCAAGCAGGAGACAGCTCACAGCTTCCTGCGGTCTTCCTCAGTATCTGGCTCTTTCTGCGACAAGGACTTTAAACCCATATTTCCAGAATGTCAGTTACTTTTTCCTACCGCCATGGCAACTACCTCATCAGTGCATGACCTGCCCTAAAATCTGCATTTGAGAGGTTGCTTTGGGGTGGTACATCCTGCCAGAGAAGCTCAGCCATGGTAGACAGGTTCACTTCAAGAATGAACATTATTGTTCCTAATGTTCTTTATATATTGTTTAGGTAGATACTAGAAAGAGCACAGCAAGCAGAGTTGGATCAAACAGTATTTTTGACCCTTTATCGGAGCTCTTCCTTCTGCCTTTGTGGCCATGTTTTGTCCCAGAGGACATTCCTCTTAGGCTTTTTCTCATGCCTACAGGTTGCCACAGTCATAGGGTCACATCTGAGTCAGAGTTTGTGTCCCAGAAAGGAACTGCAGACCATCTGGAGTCCAACAACATCTCTGCACTGCACTTGGGAGGCAGATACAGGAGATCAGAGATTCAAGGGAAGACTGGGTTACATGAAACCCTGACTCAAAAAGGGGGGAGCCATACATATTTGAATTTAAATCAATATTTTTAATGGGTTGGGTGTGGTGGCATATGGCTATAATCCCACCATTTGGGAGTCTCAGGGCTGTATGAACTTTTCCTGGGATGATATGGACAAACACCACTCACTGTAGATAAGACACCAACGAAAGACCAATCAAACAATCCACCAAGGTTCATCATGCCAGACCAATGACTCTATTGAACAGGAACATAGGTGTGAGGATATTTATAGAAGCATGAGTGACCCCCCCCTCTGCCGCCAACAGCCACATCATTGAAATTCTCACCCCAGCATGGATGATTTCCTCATAGCTACCCAGATAGAGCATTCCTACACTATATTTGCAGCCTCTCCCAAGACCATGTACAGCTGGGGAAGAATTATACACAGCTTTTAGATGTGGTTGATGGAAGCTGGGACCTGTGGTGAACGTCTAATGACTCCCTACCCTCTCTTTCTGTGAGGAAAGAGCCACAGGCCCCATCTTGAAATCACAGTTGCTCTGATTAAGATGGTGTTTTAGTTATAGGGTTTCTATTGCTGCAAAAAAACAAAAACAAACAATCAAAACCCACCATGACCAAAAGGAGCTTGGGGAGGAAAGGGTTTAGTTGGCTTACACTTCCACAGCACTGTTCATCATAGAAGGAAGTTAAGGCAGGAATTCAAATAGGGCAGGAACCTAGAGGCAGGAGCTGATGCAAGGCCTTGGAGGGTTGCTGCTTACTGGATTGTTCAGTCTGCTTTCTGTCACAGGGCCTGTATGGTTCAGTCTGCTTTCTGTCACAGGGCCTGTATGGGATGACTGCCACATAAGGGGATTCTCAGGGAAAAGTGAATGTGCTGCCTGACGGAACTTCCAGCCTTCACTCCAAAGACAAACAGACGCAACAGGGGTGATGTCTAAGCATTTCCTGTTTTTACTATTTCATTCCCTGGCTTATATACAGAACCAAATGTAGCCTCCACATGAGGCTACATGGGCCAATCACATTAAAGGTCATCCTGTTACCTCACACAGCCCAAGCCTGGTAACATGGTGATCATGCATTGATCACTTGATCACGAGCATGGAAGTCTTGCTCACCCAATCAGCTATACCCAGGATCGGGCTTCAACTCTGCCCCAGCATCTTCCAGCAGGCGCCATTTTAGGTATCTCCCACAAGTTACTTTCACTTTCTCAGCAATGAGGCATTTCTCATAAGCCTCCATTTCCTGGGTCCTACACTTTTTTTACAGAACCCAGGGCCACCAGCCTAGGGATGGCCCTACCCACACTGGGATGGTCCTTCCCCCATCAACCACGACTTTAAAAAATGCCTTATATGCTTGCATACAGCCCAATCCTACAGAGGTTTTTTTCTATTTCTTTTTCTTTTCTTTCTTTCTTTCTTTCTTTTTTTTTTTTTTTTTTTTTTGGTTTTTCGAGACAAGGTTTCTCTGTGTAACAGCTCTAGCTGTCTTGGAACTCACTCTGTAGACCAGGTTGGCCTTGAACTCACAGAGATCCGCCTGCCTCTGTCTGCCTCTGCCTCCCCAGCAGTGCTGGGATTAAAGGCATGCACATCTGAGGTTCTCCCCTCAGATGATTCTAGCCTGTGTCAAGGTGACATAAAATTAGCCAGCACAGATGGTGATGGTGGGCTGGAGGGATGGCTCAGAAGTTAACAGCACTGGGTGCTCTTCCAGAAGTCCTCCGTTCAGTTACCAGAACCCACAGGGCAGCTGACAACTGCCTGTAGCTCTAATTCTAGAGAATCTGATGCCCTCTGCTGGCCTTCAGAAGCACTACACAAATGTGGACGGTTTACATGGAGGAAAAAAATACCCATAAATATAAAATAAATAAATCTTTTTTAAAAATAGCTGTTATGTTCAGATGACAGCATTCCACACACTAAGGCAGGAGGATTTCCATGAGTTAAAGGCCAGCCTTTGATGCATATTGGATACAATGCCAGGAGAATTATAGAGCAAGACTCTGTTGAAAACAAAACAAAACCAAACAAAAAACTAGGTAGTTTTTTTTTCTTTTAACGGACATAGACTCTTTAAAATGAAAAACTCCTCTGTTAGTCAGCGTATGTTGGCTTATCCCACATAAAGGATTCTAAGTTCCCATTCTATCGTAAAGTCCAAAGTCCACCACAGTTCTGGTCACCTCCACCAGCCCAACAGCAGTGTCTGGGGACCCAGAATTCCAGGCTTCACCAACCTGATGCCTCTTGGTCAGTATGTAACCTGACTGCAGTCACCAATGAGAGACTTGATCACCAGAGATCAAAGGTCTCCGTCTCTACCTAAAAACCAAGACTGTCACTCATGACTCATTGGCCAAAGAAACCCATGTGGTCACGCATACCTTGCAGATCACAGAGCACTGAAATCCTCTCCTGTACCCAAAGTCAGAGGAGGACCAGATGGACATGAGCAGAAATGCCTGTCCTCACACATCATAAGAAGACTGCAAATCCAAAACTAAATATCATTAAAGCAAGCAGCATTATAAAACTCTAGCTAGATAACGTTGGATGTCAAAGGAAAACAAGCCAGAGGTAAGAAGAGCTAAAGAAATTCCAGGGGAATTGGTCCTATGTGCCACGAGGGACGGTAGCTCCAAAAGTTAATGCAATGAAAACCAACCAATGTAGTTTTTTTTTTAATATCCCCTCCATATGTGCGTCCCACTGAGCCACTTCTTTCCAGAAGGCTTACATTCTTCAAGGTAAAACTGACTCCCCATAGCACCATGGCTGGCCACCAAATGTTTGACATATAAGAATTAGTTTTTTTTTAATAGCAAATTGTTGTTTTATTGTCAATTACTTTCTATCAACACACTTAAAATTAGTTTCATTATTTATACAAATAATGTTACCGCATGTCTTTTTTTAATTTTATATATTTTATTTATTTTTTTATTGCTTCAGGTTACATTTCCATCATATTGTCCTCTTTCCCCCCTTCCCAGCCCCACCCTTCCACCCTCTACCCCCTCTCCCTTCCATCCCACTCCTCTGGAGTGGAGTGTCCCTACATAACAGTCCCTCGCCCCAGTTCAGAAGTTATATGAGGGCCAAGAGCCTCCTCATACACTGGGGGACCTACAAGGCAGTACCACCAGTGAAAAGGATCTCATTGCCAGGGACAACCAATGTAGTTTTAAAAGGCAAAATTTGGTCCTGTATTTGAAGTGTTTATCTCATTCTTGAGGCTGGGAAAGAAGCCCATTAATTTGCTATTATTATCATCAACAATAACTCAGAGAAGCATAACACCAAATACCTACCAAACAGCAAACAGTTACCAAATAAAGACCATGCTGAAACTTTGGAAAATGCCATTTATGGGGCCGGCAAGATGCCCAACTGGTGAAGGTACTTGTCACCAAGCCTGGCACTTGAGCTCTATCCCTAGGGACTACGTCCAGCTGGAACCCTGAGGATGTTCACACACATACTTACACACACACACACACACACACACACACACACACACACACACAGAGACACACAAATGAATAAATAAATAAATCTAATGTAAAAAGAAAGAAAATGTCATATCTTGAACATACAAACTATGAGAGCATAACAATGAAGTAGAGATTTAACTTAAAAAGTATGATTGGTGGGATGTGGTACCACAAGCCTTCAGTCCCAGTAAGGGAAGCAGAAGCAGGTAGACCTCCATGAATTTAAGGCCAGTTTGGTCTACACAGCAAATGCCAGGCCACCCAGGGCTACATAGTAAGACCCTGTCTCAAAAAAAACAAAACAAAACAAAACAAAAAGAGAGAAAGAGAGAGAAAGAAAGAAAGATAGATAGATAGATAGATAGATAGATAGATAGATAGATAGATGATAGATATTATATGGCTGCAGTTTGAATCTGAAATTCCCCACCAGCTCACGTGTTTGAACAGTTGGTCCTCAGCTGCTAGCACTGTGTGGGGAGGCCACAGAGCATTCTAGACACCAAGCTGAGCCGACAGATTTAGGGCCAGCAGGAAGAGTTTGATGTTTGTAGCTAGGCACTGCTTCCAGCCTGAATCTCATTACAGGTCAGCCAAAACCTGAGGAATCCCAGACACACATGAACTCTACCAAAAATACACCTTCTTCCCCTGTCCTTCTCAGACCATGAGCCAAATAAATCCTTCCTCCTTTAATCTTCTTCTAGTCCTTGGGTGTTTGGCCACAGCATGAGAAAAACAACTCAGCATGTCTGTAGGAATAAAGACAGCAGGGGAAATGGTCCTAAGTTGTTGGTCTCCATGCACACCATACTTCTGGTTTCATTATATTACCAACCACCAAGTAGGGATTCAAACCCCAGTTTAATTATTTTTTCTCAAAGTGTTAAAGAAATAGCTTAGAGATTAGGAACACTTGTTGCTTTTGGAGAAACGTAAGTTTAATTTCTAGGTCCCACATTGGGTGGCTCACAAATGCCTGTAACTCCTGCTCCTCTCCCCCACCCCACCCCAGGGGGGAGCAAATCTGATGCCTCTGCTGGTTTCTGTGGGCATTGCACTCATATATGCACATACATCTAGACCCACATACATACATAATTTAAAAATAAAAATAAATCTTTTTTTTAATACTCTCCTGGGTCTTTAAAAAAAAATCACTGCCACTGCCAGCCACAAGATCCTGTAAAATCACCATCAGGTGGCCAATATAGGACCCCACCCCCCAGCACTGATGTCCTTCCCCTGGTAAAGGAGAATTTGAGGGAAATTAAATTCTGTAACTGTTTCTCAGCTTTAAGTCAGTAATATGCATGAACCCTAAGCATGATTACATAAATTACTATACAACTTAATTATAATAAAAGATGGGACTAGAAAAAAAAATCCACTAAACACTCCCCATCATCAGCATCACTGAGACCATAAAATGCAGCCTTGGCTACCCCTGGCAGTCCACTCTAGCGAGATTTGCTGTCATGCCACAATGGCTAGACTTTGTTTTGTCCCAAATAGTTCCTCTTCCAAATAAAATGTTTGCTGGCTAGCTATCTGTGGTGGCTTGAATAGGCATGGCCCCTATAGAATCATGTGTTTGAATGCTTGGTCCATGGGGAGAGGCACTATTCTATTAGGAGGTGTGGCCTTATTGGAGGAAGTGTGTCACTATGGGGTTGGACTTTGAGGTCTCAAATGCTCAAGCCATGCCCAGTATGGCACACAGTCTCCTTCTGCTTCCTGCGGATCAAGCTGTAGAACTCTCAGCTCCTCCAGCACCATGTCTGCCTGCATGCTTCCCACCATGATGATAATGGACTGAACCTCTGAAACTGTAAGCCAGTCCCAGTTAAATGTTTTCCTTTTTAAGAGTTGCTGTGGTCATGGTATCTCTTTACAGCAATGAGACCCTAGCTAAGGCACTATCTGATCTGTCGGCAAGTTCTTTCATGGATGGGAAGATCTGGACCAAAGAGACACAGGGTCCAGTGTGAAGCGGAAACATGAGGGGCTTTGTTCCCAATGTAGAGAGAGGATGCTGGGTTGGTTACCAAGGACAAAAGCATTTCCTTGTTTTCCCCTAGCATTCTCTCAGTTCACTCTAGTAACTTATTTGCTGTGTCATATCTTTCTAAGTAAAGAAAAAAAATCACAATTTTTAAGTTATTTTCATGAATTTTTACCTCCTTATATATATTTTTTGTTTTTTAATTGTGTGCATGTGGCATGTCGCCTGTGTAGGGTTTGTGCGTGAGAGTGCAGTGTCTGTGGAGCCCAGAGGTGTCAGATCCCAGCAACTGGGGTTAAAGGAACTTTTGAGCAGCCCACTGTGCATCCTGGGAACTATATGGGAGGGGGTACAGTAGAGGAACTGCCTACATGACCGTTCCATTATTGGGTGGGGTATTTTGACCCGGGGCTTCACTTGTAACCCAGGTTTGCCCAGAGCTCATTTTGTAACCCAACAAAGCCTTTTGAACTTGTGATCCACCTGCCTCAGCCTCCATGGTAGATGGGCTGTCAGGCTGCACCACCAGGATTGGCTCATGTCGCTGGTCTACCCACGGTCTACCAACCCTGGCCACATCTAGCCTTCAGTAAGTAAGGGGTGAGGAAAGGAATGTGGCCCTACTTTTCTTACCTTCTCTGTAATTATTTTCAGAATAACTAATTGGCTGATATCAAGAATTGGGGAAAAGGTGATACCCTGGGCCCTTCAACAATTATGCATCAGGGTTGGGCGGTATGGGTCCCTACCCCTACCTGGAGAACTGCTGCCATTAATGGATGCTGAAGGAGTCATTGTCTTCAATTCTACATGCATTGGGGAGCCCTCCAGGCACCATCTCCACACCCATGGTAATGCAGATGACCCTGGTTAGCCTCAGTAGATCACAAAACAAAATAAAAAGACACACATGTGGAAGGAGGAGTTGACAAGGGTGGGAGGTGGATAAAAGGTGAGGATGAGAGAGGTCAGAATGCATTATGAATGAATGTATGTATGTATGTATATATGTACGAAATCAACAAAGAATAAATTTAATTAATAAAAAAGTGAGTCTCTTTGTCATTTGGACTTTCTGCTTTTTAAACAACTTCAGTTGAGTGTAAGAATTGGCTGCTCATAGGTGTTGGGTCCTGGCTCTGCTGCTGGTGTGTGCAAGGTGCATGTTTTGTTCTCTCTGAGTCTCATGCAGTGCGGGGGTTCACAGAACTCTGGGTGCATGAGACCATGAGGAACTGGGCTCTTTCACATGCATGTCCTTTGGACATTGCAACACCATGTTGTCATCTACAAAGTTTACTCAGGAGAATTACACAAGTGAGTTTTTAAAAAGTTAATAAGTCACAGGAAATCTCCTGTTTTGCACAAGTATTCAATTTTGTGTCTGGTCCCATTCTAAACTATCCTCAGTTTAGAGTATGATCTACAAGCCACCAGTAGGACATTCCCGTCAGCCTTGCAGGCACTCTATCAGCTTCTCACATGCATGTGTCCCACCAGACATCACAAAGGACAAGTTCAAAGACAAAACCACTGTGTACTTCAAGATGGCCGTTGCAGTGCCTTAAGCCCTCTGAACACAAGACTGCTTGGCCCACGTGTTCACAAAGACCTTCTTTCTCTATTGTCCTCTGGGTACTTCAGTGTCATTGCTACCACCCGAAATAGACATGAACACTCTATGAAAGCCTTGGCTAAAGAGAGTGACGTTGCCTGGAGGCTAATTACATGTAGTTCTGCTCCTTAATGGTCCCTTCATAGCCACCATCATCGCATCGGTACAGATTGAACCATGCTGTCTGTCTGTTTCCCCCCTGGAAGCTGTCCAGAAACACACCAAGTCACTTTATGTTTCTTCCCCAAAGAAATACGCTAAGAGAAGCTCAGGCTAGAAATCAAGGGCTGGAGATCTGTGCTGAGCCATGCTCCACAGGGGAAAGAGTCCAGGGAAGACACTTAGAAAAAAGATTATTTGGATTTTTTTTAATGTTTTTTGTTTAGTGTGTGTATGTGTGTGCATGCCTGAGTTTATGTATGTGTATCGCATGCGTAAAGTAGCTTGTGGAAGTCAGAAGGTTTTGGACCCCCTGGAGCTGGAGTTACAGATAGCTGTGAGCCCCCATATGGGTGCTGGGAACTGAATCCAGGTCCTCTAGAAGAGTAGGAAGTGCTCCCAACCATTGTGCAATCTCTCCAGACCCCAGTTTCTATATGTTTACAAGAAGCACAGGAGTCCTCATATATGGACAGCAACTGTTCTGACGACCTGACAGATTTCTGTCATAATCCCCAGGACATGACATAGTTTCTTCCTGAAGGCAAGAAACTCTTATGGGCTCCTATTGTGTAACCAAGCAGAGTGACAGATGGAGATACCTGTCAATGTAACCAATGGGGATTTCTACAGAAGGCAGATGGAGGTGTTGGGGATGGAGCTCAGTTATTAGAGAGCGTGCCTAGCAGACTTAAAGCCCTGCATTCCACCCCTGACGTCAGGAAGCCCAGGCATGATGGAGTGTGAGGATTATCTCAGCATGAGGAAGTGGTAGGCAGGAGGATCAGAAGTTCAAAGCCACCTTTTTAATTTAGTTTTGTTTTGTTTTTTTCAAGACAGGGTTTCTCTGTGTAGCCTTGGCTGTCCCAAACTCTCTCTGTAGACCAGGCTGGCCTCGGACTCACAGAGATCTGGTTGCCTCTGCCTCCCCAAGTGCTGGGATTAAAAGCGTGTGCCACCACCACCTGTCTTCAAAGGCATCTTCAACTACATAGTGACTTCCACCCTATCTGTAACTAATTAAATCAAATTAAAGGGGAATGTCTCATCCCCCATGGGTTGGTATGATCTTCTACCCTACCCTCAATGCCCGGACATCCATGAAGCCCCAGCACACACACTACGATGGTTCTCAGCTTTCCTGCCCTAGCCTAGAAACTTCTGTCCACAAATTGCCCAGCTTCCTGGCTCCATTGACAACACCCTGACTTTTTTCCTCCTACTCCCTTCCTTACACTCTGTCCCACAACCTCAAAGGATCTGGACACCCCTCAGGCTGATGGAGGGTCCTCAGATGTCCAGCTACCTCAGCACACTATCCCCATCCCTAGACACCATGGTCTACCACCTCTGACCTCATCCTATCTCCAATAACGGCTTCAAAGCAAGGTCTGCAGGCCACAGAGATGCTATGCTAGGGTCAGTCTTTGGGGATCATTTTAAATGAAGAACTGTCAGGTGCTCAGACCCTCAATTCTAATAACACCTGGGGATGCTGCTATGTGCTCAGAGCATCCTACCTGTTCCTCCTGCCTCCCTGTCACGTTTTTGTCTTGCTGCTTGTATTCAAATGTTAATTTCTTGTCCCCTGTTTTCCTTACTGTATAAGCTCACACTCCTGTACCCAAATGATGTTTGTAGTGCTTGTCTCTAAGCCATCCCTGATTGGTCAAATAAAGTAGTG
>CAJQZJ010032083.1:8408994-8450073 GCA_907164525.1 Lophiomys imhausi
TAAAGTAGTGCTTGTCTCTAAGCCATCCCTGATTGGTCAAATAAAGTTTTCTTGGTCTGACCTGGGTAGAGAGAGAGGTAGGTGGAGCTAGGGTTCACAGGCTTTTGGTGGGTCAGAGAACCCAGGAAAAGAAGAGAAAGGGGAAGGAGAGACTTGATGGGTTAAGATGGAGGATGAGAAGCACATGTGGCCAGGAGTAACTTGCTCAGAGGACCAGCTGACATGGAGTATGTGCAAGTATTTATGGGGGTTTTGGCTGGGAGGTTAGCTTAGAGGGTTAGGATCTGCCTAGTGCTTAGTGTTGTATTAAAATCCAATAGGTCTCTGTGTGTTCATTTATAAATTGTGGGCTAAGGAATACCATCACTGCCCTAATAATCACAAGTATCAATATTAATTATTAAAGATCCACGCAACACCTCCCCCTCTCATAACCTTCCCTGTATATGAGAAGTGCTACCTCCCTTCAGCCTGCACTGTGGTGAGGGTTCCCAAGTCCCCAAACCCCAAAGGCTCCACACAAAGAGGTTCCTTCTAAACCCTGGGGCCAGGAGAACTCTAAAGTCTGGGGGATAAGCCCTGTACCTTCCCAGCAGCTCCTTTTCTTTTGTCCCTTCAGTGTGGCACCCAGAGTCACCTGAGCTGTTAGTTCACAGATCATTAAAAATACACTGTGTGATGAATCAATCCCAGTGTGCTTTCTGGCATCTTACTCAGAAGCTCAGACAATGGGAAGGCTACACTGTTGAAGAGCCCTTTCTTTCTGTCAGTTTATTCATGGGTGACAAGGTTTCTCGGCATTTATGTCGCCAAAGCATGAAAAGTAAAGAGAGAATTAACGCTGCACTGCCTGTCATTAGATCAGTACTTTTTCCTTTCGAGCCTGGCTTCTAGTGTCCTAACCATCTTATTAAGACACAGTCCCAAAACGCTTACCTTTATGCTCAGTAATCATGTCTCCTATTTCATAATGAATTTGTATTATGTAGTGTAATTATATTAATAGTAATTGGAGTTCAATTCAATCTAGGTTTTTTAAAGAAGCCTTGTGGTGCCAAGCAGCAATATTTTTTTATTAAATGTATAAATTTTTTGTTTAATATTTTTTTATTCAAAGTTTTCTTGCAGACAGTCAGAATGGGCCATTAAAATCTTTGAAGGAAAAAAACCCATACATTTTATTAACAGTAATGTGTATGGAAATGCAAAAAAAGAAAAACCCTGTACATGCAAGGAGAAAAGAGAACAAAACAAAAATTTAAGCAGCTTTTTCATGCATCTCTAAATTAATTATGGTGAGTTTGGATTCCATTAGAAATGCTCTTAATTAAACATGTGACATTTTTATTTTAAGATGACAATATTTATGATATGCCAAAAGTAACATTCTTTACAATTATTTAGTATATAAAGAAAAGTTTTTTGAATGTCAAGCTCAAGATGTGTAAAAGTCATTCATATGTTAAAAACTGAATGTTTGGCTGTCGGGCATGGTGGCGCACGCCTTTAATCCCAACACTCGGGAGGCAGAGGCAGGTGAATCTCTGTGAGTTCAAGGCCAGCCTGCTCTACAAAGTGAGTTCTGGACAGCCAGGGCTACACAGAGAAACCCTGTCTCGAAAAAACAAAAAAAAGAAAGAAAGAAAAACTGAATGTTTGTTTCTTAAATGTGTATGTTGACATCCTGACCCTCATTGTGATAGCAGTGGACAGTGGGGCTCTTGGCAGATAATTAGGCCTGAAAAGGAAGGCCCCATCAATGGGATGGTCCCTTAATTAAAGGAACCCTGGAAGCCCTCTAGCCTTCTTTTGCCCCATGAGACAGCATAAAGATACTAGTTTGCAGCTTAAAAGAAACTCTCACCAGACTTCAATCATCCTTGCAACCTTATCTCAGACTTTCAGCCTCCAGACCTGGGAGAAACCAATTCCTGATATTTACACACCACTGTCTGTGGTCTCAAAAAGCCACAGTTTTTTCTAAATAGTTTTATGACAGCATGTCAGCAAGAAACTGTGTCATGGGTTGGCGAGATGACTATTGGGTAAAGGCACTTGCCCCCAAACCTGGTAATCTGAGTTCAAACCATGGGACCCACATGGCGAAGGAGCAAACCAACTCCTACAAGTTGTCATGCACCTTGGAGGTTCATGCCTGCTTCCCCGAGAGGCAGGCACACACACACACACACACACACACACACACACACACGAATAAATAAATGTAATTAAAATCATTTAAAAGGAAACTGTCATTCACTCAGTTGTCAATCCTCCAACTTGGGACAGACAGGCTCTGATTTTAATATCTGTTCATCTATTACTGTGCTTCAGTTGCCCCTCCCCCACCTTATCTCTCTTGAGACTTGAAGCAAAAAGAGGCACACATTTCTGTGTCCCTTCCTCCAAGGAGAGAACTAATCTGAGCAGTGACTGCATCATCTCTTGATTACTCACTGAGAACCAGGTACAAAGACTCACTTCAAACCTCACACCCAGTTAACATATGCGTACCACAGCACTTGGTACATACACCCCTCTGGGGTGTTAATGTTCTATTTTTGAAACAGAGTCAAAGCCACACATCTACTGTCTTTCTGTTATGGGTTTTATGAGGCTTATGACCAGCAAAAAGAAATTACTGGAAACAGTACACCAACACTTAAGACAATCTACTGTCTTCCTGATGCTTCTTCTCTACCTTTGGACTTACCTAAACTAAACATATTCTGTATTCTTATTACGGAAGTAAACAGAAATGGCTTCTCTTCTAGATGCTCTGAGATGACCACACAATTGTAGGTTACCTGAGGGGAGAAAATACACTTGCCCAGAAAAGACCTGAAGACAGAGCAGGCAGAGAGTGGAACCAAGTGTGGGGGAGTGCGATTCCATGAGAGGTCATCCACAGAGGAACACGGACACACTGGAAATACTAGATGTCGGAGGTTGTTCATATTTAATGTTTCCAGCTTTTTGTGTGTTCTTCTTTACAGATGGAGAAATTGAGTCCCTAGGAACAGAGGTGTGCCCTAGGTAAGGGGGCACAGCTCCTTTCTATGATGGCCTTCTACTTTTCCATCTGTGCTTAACCTCCAGACTCCTGAACTGAAAATGCCAAAGCTGGCTGCTTCTCTGCGCCCTAACGAGGCAACACCCAGTGGGAAGAGCTCAGCTGTCCATAGGGGAGACATGGGCCTAACACTTCCTCTGCCATCCCTTCCCATCAATGAGATGGGCAGCAAGCCCCTTAACTGCTCTAAATGTTGCTTTCCCTGCCTATGATGTGGAGGATTTCACCAGCCCCTCAATGTGTCGGTGGAGATGAATGGCTATGGGGGCTTTGCACAATTTGGGTTACCCAGGTGGTCAGTGAATAATCACAGCTTTGATCAGGCGGAAAGATGAGCAATTCCCAGTCATTAAAAGTAGCAACACTCACTGGTTCCCCTGATAGCTCTGCTAGTGGCTTCAGATGTATGAAAAGGGCAAAGGAGTATTTTCACTAGTGATGACCAGATTCGGAGTAGGAAAAAAGATTTTTTTTTTCTAATTAAGTGGCTGCCAGAGAGATATTTCATCTGAAACTTATTGTTTGATCAAACAATGCATGTCTTCTGAGAAGGCCAGTTCCTCAGAAAAAATAATTAAAACATGGAAATGCCACACAAAACTCAGCCCACTTGCAGATTTACAAGAGTCTTTTCAAGATGAGTCATGGTCACCATAATATAAGCCATGTTCAGGTTGAGTTCATGATTGACTGAAGACCCATATGTGAAGGTTAACAAAAGCACATGATGAGGCAATGCCCCAGATCCAGGAGGCATGTGCCATACCTGCCACCTAAAGAGCATCAAGAGGGGACAGTTAGTGAAACCTTGAAGGACAGCTTCAGACAGAGAAAACACACAACCCATAATAGCTGCATGACTGAAGGATGGTCTCCAGTCCTCCAGGAAAGTAGGCTAAGGATGGACCACTCTGGATGTGTTGTACAGCAGTTTCCTTCTAGATAAAACCTAAATCATCCACCTTGGAGGGAAGCTCTGTAAGAAACAGGATGTTCTAGGAAGAAGAGGAACATTCCATCCAAAGGGCAGTTCAGGAAGTAAACAACTCAAAGATTTCAGGAAGTCCCTGAAACTGATCAGATTTACTAAGCGTCTCCTTCCCTAAAACATATATAACAGTAAGGACTTCTAAGAGACAATCTCAGACAGGCTAAGTTGCCTGGAAGAGCAGAGACCAGTCAAGCTGCTAGAAGAATCTCTCACACACTGAGGCATCAGGAAACACTGAGGCATCAGGAAAGGGTGCTCTTCTACCTGTTGAGTTGCCAGCAGGCTGTGCAGTGAGCTCCAAGTTCCCAGTTCTGTGAGCTGTCACTCATGCTGGGGTGAGCTTTGTTGATGTGGCCATCATTGAGTCATTTCTGCTCCTGTAAGTGACCCCCCACCCATATTCCTGTAAGTAACCAATTCATTGTTCTCTAAGTTGGATTTTAGTGACATCTGTAATTTGGTCTGATGTTGGTTCCTATCTTAGGTGATTAGACGTTTGTCTACATCTCCCCAGAAATAGCATTACACATCAGGATTACTGTGTTGTTCAGGACAGCAACCTGAGGTGGTGTCTTCACCTGAGTTATCCCATCTTACAAACCAACACTGTTGACCCGAGTTACTCCATCTTGAGTCTAAGCACCCAGGCAGAATAGCTCTGTCTTATTGTGCCTGCAAAAATCTACCCCTGCCCCTACAGCAGGAGGCACAGACTGATGAATAATTTATGGCAATAAATAACAGCCCCTGTGAGTACCCAGGCCTATCAGAAACACCAGACAGAGCCCCTGTACCTGCCCACAAAAGGAGAACAGGGCCAGTAAGCAGTGGGTGGGGTGAAGGTGCTGCCAAGCCTGATGATCTGAGGTCAACCCCCAGAACACACATGATGGAGGAAGAGACTCAACTCTTAAAGGTTATTCTGTGAACTCCACTCTCACTAACACATATAATTCAAACTTTTATTTATTTTGTTTTTCAAAGACAGCATCTCTATAGCTGTGCTGTCCTTAAACTCACTATGTAGATCAGGCTGGCCTCGAATCCAAAGAGATGTGCCTGCCTCTGCCTCCTGAGTACTGGGATTAAAGGCACATGCCACCATGCCTGTGTTAAACTTTTTTTAATTTTAATTTAATTTTATTTATTTATTTTTGTTTTTTTGAGACAAGGTTTCTCTGTGTAGCCCTGGCTGTCTTGGAACTCACTCTGTAGACCAGTCTGGCCTCAAACTCAGAAATCTGCCTCCCTCTACCACCCAAGTGCTGGGATTAAAGACGTGCACTACCACCATGCCTGGCCTACATTTTTTATTTTTAAAATTATTTCATGTATATGAGTGTTTGCCTGCATGTACGTATGTGCACTGTGTGCATGCAGTACCTGCAGAGGCCTGTAAAGTATGTTGGATCCCCTTGAACTAGAATGACAGATGGTTATCAGCCACCATCTGTGGGTGCTGGGAGTTCAACCCTGTTCCTTTGGAAAAGTGGCCAGTGCTCTTAACTGCTCAGCTATCTTTTAGCCTCCAAAATAAATAATATATATATATATATATTATTTATTTATTTATTTATTTATTTATATTTATATATATCCATAATTGTGTGTGTGGCTTAACACCAATATAACTGGCCTGCTGACCCACTCACTTGATCACTTGGTTACAAGACTTGTCTAAGAATTCTGCCACAGTGAAGGACCTCTGCCAAAATGATGCATGGCCTCCTCACACTGACACTAGGAAATGCATACTTGGACCTGCATTTAACAACTACATTTCAAAAGGCCCTGTACCTGCAGTTTGTAAAACTTCATCTCTGGTCCCCACAGAGACATTCCTTTGTGTTTGTCTCAGTAGTCTGCCTGTGCCTTTAGGATAACTTCTCTGAACCATGCAGGCTCTTTAAGCCTTCTTCTAGTCATTCTAACACACACACAGTATGAAATGTAATATGTGATAATATTATGAAAGACATCATCTGGCACCCCCCCATCAACATTTTTCTAAGATGAAAGTATGTAGTCAGGATGCATCCTACTATCAAATGCTGTACTTTGGTATCAGTTAGATGTACTGTCTTGAATTAGCCACATTCGTAAGAGAGTGAGGTCAAGCAACCACCACTCAGAGAGAGGCACAGGACTCCTCCTGGGTGTGCTTGCCTACTTGGTTTGGCATGGCTACACACCCTTCTGCAGAAAGTAAAACCTTTTGCCTTGCTGATTGTGTGATCTTCTTCTTGGGACCCCAGACCCATTTCTAATGTTGCTTGAAACCACCCCAGTCCCTCCTCCCTAAGTCTGCCTCTTCCATCCCCCAGTTGTTACACGTCTGGATGGGGTCCAGAGGGAATCCATTTGGGTTTCCAGGTTCCTGTGGTCCTAGAACAAAGCACTGGACCAGGGTCATGAGGACTGTGGTGGAAACAGACAGTTTATTAAGAAAGAGTCAAGGAACTCGGGCCCTCTCTAAACCAGGCAGCAGTAGCTGCCAACTGACCATGCCCAGCTAAAATTCACAAGATCCTGGCCCCAGTCTGCAGCTTCCTGCAGCTTTTGTAGTTTCTGCACCTGTGTGAAATGTCTTGTCATTATGGATGCCCTGTCTTTATAAATTATTCTGTTTTGTGCATTCTTCGCAGGTGAATTAAAACCAGACTAAAGTATATAAATGTAGGTTTATTGGATGCAGCTCTTGCAGAGAGAGAGAGAGACAGAGGAGAGGGTAAAGAAAGAGAGAGATGCAGAAAGAGAGAGACGAAAAGAGAGAGAGAGACAGAGAGGGGGAGAGAAAAACAGAGGGAGAGCCCAAAGTGTCCAAATTATATAGGAAAGAGTTTCTAGGGGAGGGGAGTTCAGCATAAAGGCCGAGATGTGCCAGCATGCCACCCTGTAACAGGTAGGGACTGAGGCATGCTGGGAGGATCTGGAGGCTCAGGCACTTTTTCCAGGTCTGAGATCTGACTCCCAATAATGGCCATTGGAGAGAGGCAGAGGGTGGTGTCCAGGTCCCATGACCATGGAAGAGAAGTTTCTGTCATGGTTCACAGTCAAGGATGTTGTGGTGGCCATCAAGACACTCTTTCATTAGTAAACAGGCTTTTGTCTTGTTTAACTGGTCAGCTGTGTCAACCTTAGCTTTGGAAATGCGCACTTACTTGAGATAAGAGGAAGGGGACTCCTCAATCAGGCAGGAGCAGAACTGTACAATTACAGTTCTGTACAATTAGCCCACCGGTCTCTGCTCAGTCCTGTAGCCCTCCGGCAGATACCGTTCAGCTCTCACACTGCAGGGTAGCAGCAAGATCACACTAGATGCCTGTTAAGATAGTAAATGTTCAGAACATGCTCTTCTTTTCCTCTTTTAAGAGAACATTCCCTAGTGTGGAAGCAGACCAGAGACCTTGGAAAGGTCAGAAGGTCAAAATGGCACTGAGTCAGGAGAATCACACTTCTTCATAATATATTTACATAGCACCTACTTTCTCTGTAATTTGGAAACAGGGTGTTCCAGGTAGCCCTAGCTTGAGGCAGGGAAGGGGGAGATTCATTCTTTATCTTGGTCATTAGTTTCTTTCATTTGTCAGTCTTAATATTCTCGAATATTCTCCTCTCTCCCTCCCTCCCTTCTTCCCTACCACACAACTACATGACATCTCTGCAGAAGCCCAGCTCGAATTCTGGAAACTCCCCATTCCCTTCTTGGTAAAGCAAACAGAAAACCACACCCTTGCAAATGCCAACCTACTGAAAGTTTCTTTGGCCAACATTTTTCCTGCTACTCCTTCCCTGGTTTTCTGCTGGAACATCCCCAGTTCATTTTCCCAACAGCCCTGGAAGTCCCATGACTAGGTAAAGACCGGAAGTTCAGGATCAGGCTGAGTTTACTCAACAGTCATTGAGCTCAAATGCAAATGTTAAACCAGGCCCCCAGCTTGGTTGTGAGGAGGTCTCTGAAGTTGAATTTTATTAAATTATGCATCCACTGAGCCTTTTATTATGGGAATTATTTGCATTACTCTAGTCAATTAATTTCAACAATCTTTGCCTCCAAAGCAATTTTGCTGCTTTGTGTAAAATGGACCAAGCCAATGAGCCTCTGAAAGGGCATTCTTTGGATCCAGAAGGTCTTGCCTAGGGCTCTTGTCCCTGTTTCACCTCCTGAGTGGCTCCTTCCCTCAATACACAGACACGATGTCCCTCACAGTGTGATTCTAATTGTATCTCCTAATCACCAGGGATTGTCTTCTTGCTCATGAAGAAACCTCAACTTCCTGGGTTAGCCTTATAGAACAAAGGGAAGAGGGGTTGGGGGTGGTAAGCCAATTACAGGGCCTTTGGGCTAGCAGGGTTCCTGAATAGTATGTGAAAAGGCTCAGCCTCATTCACAGTGGGAACCGTTCCTCTAAGAACAGAGTAAAGATTCTGACTAGAATAACCTTTGTGCCAATTGTGTGCTGAGGATAGTGGGGTCTGTGAGGATACACAAGTCCCTCAAAGGACTCAGACTCCACGCCAAAAACCGTAGCTCACAGTGGGCTCCAAGTGTTAGCAAGGGCTATGTCATTTTGGTTAAATGGTGACAGTAATTTTGTTTTCAGAACTAAAGTAGCTTGTTTCTCTAGGTTCTTCTCTCCCAGCCCTATTGACTCCAAGTAATGGGACATAGTTATTGATCACCTGGCATTCTTTAGCAACTGCCAAATGAAGGCCAAAATGGAAACTTTTCAGCTTCCTTCCCACCCTCACCCCTTTCTGCCCTTTAGTTGTCCCAGCCTGTAAGCTTTGATCCTTACAGAGACACACCAGCTGCTGCAGCGTTTTGGGTCCTCCTTCCCCAAGAATAAAAGCCTGCACTGTCATAGAGACATCTGTTCCTGTGTCTCTTTTTCCCCCTGCCAATCTTTCTCAAGATCTGTCTGAATACAGGAACCATGCAAGGCAACATGATAATTCAGGGAAGGGGACCAAAAAGATTTCAGAGAAGAATGGAAGCCCAGCTCTTAGCCTACTATCCCTGACCCTAGGAACTGTTGAACCCGAGAGGGGCTCACTGAATCCTGACGCCCAAAGACCACCAATGCCCCCGATTCGCTGTAATAGACATGAGGTTTATTAAACTGACGCACCAGGGTTCGATTCCCCCGTAGAGGAATGAACCCGTAAAATGGTTCTCTGGCCCTTTAAATACACAAGCGGCTACAAAAAGGTGGGGGCACCAAGGAGTAGCTTTTTTTAACCCGCAAGGCAACAGTCACAGGTGGTGATAAAGGAACAAAGAGTATGTTAAGTTAGGTGGTGACAGCAAGTGGGGAGTGTAGAGGAGTGAACCGGAGGGGAGTCTAAACAGACTGGTCAGCTATGTAAGCTTTGATGTTTTCAAGGACTGAGTTCTGTGGAAGGTTTCCAGAAGGAGTGAGGTCAGGGTCTCACCACAGAGAGGAGAAGGCCATGTATTTATTAATTTTTACAGCCTTACAGAACAAATTCTAGTATCTTTCTCTGCCTCAGTTTCACCACCTGGAAAAAAATGGAGATAGTAACAGTGTCAACTGTGGAGCTGTTATGAGCCATGAGTTAAAGTTTGGATCAACTGAAACAACAAAGTTTATGTTCAGATTTTTGAGCTTTGCTCTATGGAGCCTGGTACTGGTCTGCCCATGGTAACTAAGTCACAGGAGTTAGAAGGATAGAGAGATGAATGCAGGAGGAAACCTCCGAGGAGCCAGCTAAAACACCAGATAGCTATGCAAACTGGCATTTGCAAGGAAATGATCTAGTGAATAAGCGATGTTTGCAGCACAGTTTACAAATAAATATTTGTCATGTTACTGATGGACGAATTTAATAAATACAGTGTAAATATTAAATGTCAACATTTCCCTAATCTCCAAGGGAAAGTTCTTCATAAATAAGGTAGCCCCTGCTTCTAGATAGTCTAAGATCATAGTTTATATCAAATTATGGGACAAATATCAAATGTAGATAAGACACTTACCAGAAGCTGCTTCTGGGGCAAAATACTTCCTTGGAAAACGATCCTTTCCCTTAGTAATTGGTACAATGTATGTCACATAGCTACTTAGGGGTAGAGGGTTAGTATTATCATCATTCATTTCAATGGACCAGATTCCATGAGGGCAGGAACAGTGTCTGTCTCTTTCAGTTTCCCATCTTTTGGCTTACCACAATGTTTGGCACATACTAGATAATATCTTGGATGGATGGATGGACAGATGGATGCACAGATGGACAGACAGATGGACTAATGACAGATTAATATATAAGTAATGACTGAATGATTGATTGATTGATAGATAAATGGACAAATAGATGAGTGAATGGATGGAGGGATAAAAGTAAAGACTTACATCTTGGGACCAGTATACTGGTATTTTGCATTCTAAATGGGGACATTCTGGCATATAATGAAGTCTAACTGTTCTTAATGATTAATGTGGGGCACACTGCTCTGTCATGGTCAGCTATGAGACAGAACATCAGTAATAGCCCCTAACTTTCTCACTGATACTGAGAGGAATAAAAATTTTAGAGACCCCCTTAGCAGGCAGGGGAGCCAGGCCAGCTGGGTTCTAGGAACTTAGCTGACCATAAAAAAGGTGGAACCAAGAATGAAGGTCAGTCAGGTCAGGAGCGGCTCCAGGAACTAGCTAACCACAAAGCTGATAGTAAAGTAAGATAAAATTCATTCCTGAGAAAAACAAGTATAGGATGTTTCCTGCTGATTCACTAAACAATGGGCTGGTACTTTCCACCTGTATTTCCCCTCCCCCTTGGGTTGTAGAAAACAATGGGCTGGTACTTTCCACTTGTATTTCCCCTCACCCCCTTGGGTTGTGGTTTAAATACCCTGCTCTCCCCCAAATTGGCATTGCGAACTCCTCTACCCCTGCGTGGGATACGAGTTGCATCCTCAGTGCACTGATCCCCAAAATAAACCTCGTGCAATTGCATCAAGAAGGTCTCTTGCGAGTTTTTGGGTAGCCATGATATCCCGAATGTTGGGAGAGGGACTTCCCTCTCCCGGGTCGTTCATTTAGTGCGTTGGCCGGGAATTTGTGGCCACCCCAGTCTCCACAAGAACCCACTTGGAGGTGAGATTTCTGTGTCTTGGGCCTATTTCTGTTGTCTGGTTTGTGAAATTTCTGTCTCTGTTGTCTGGTTCTGTTATATGGTTTGCGCAAAAGTTGAGCAAAAGTTGACTTCATGAAGGTTGCTTTCGGTTTGACAGCCGTTTCTGTCTCTTGAGGAGACGGACAGGGTGAACAGGCAGACGTGCTAGTGGATCAGCGGCTGTAGTGCTGGGAGACATCCCAGGAGGACAGGGGACCCCAGGGACGCCTGGGAGGGTCCCATTTTGGTGCCAGGGAGGATACAGTGGTCCTCATGAGATAGGGGACTTGAGAGACCTTCCGGCCATTTGTTTCTCTTTAGTGGTGCCGACATTCAAGATTGAGAAGGATTTTTCGTAATGTTTTTCTGTGTATCTTGTGTTTGTGTTTTGTGTTACTTGTGACAATGGGACAGACCGTAACAACGCCTCTAAGGTTGACACTGAATCATTGGACTGAAGTTAGAACTAGGGCTGATAATTTGTCAGTTGAGATTTAAAAAAAAAAAAAAGCCAGGCTCCCGAGCCCTGGCTCTCCATGGCACAGAGGCCAAATTAAAACAAAAGCCAGCTTCAGAAACAGCACCTTCGGCTCCGCCTAAGATCTATCCAGAGATCGAGGAGCCACCCAGGTGACCGAGCCCACCGCCACCACCCTCCTACCCCCAGGCATCCCTGGCACCAGCCGGAACTACAAGGACCAGAGGGTAGAGGGCCAGCAACTGGCACACGGAGCTGGAGAGGGTTGAGCCCAGAGGGACCCGATTCCACTGTGGCCCTACCTCTCTGAATGGTTGCCCCCCCCCATGGACCCACCAGCTTTGCAACCCTTACAATATTGGCCTTTCTCCTCGGCTGATTTATATAATTGGAAAGCTAACCACCTGTCTTTCTCTGAAAACCCTGCTAGTCTTACAGGTTTGGTGGAATCCCTGATGTTTTCTCACCAACCCACCTGGGATGATTGCCAGCAGCTTTTGCAGGTTCTCTTCACCACAGAGGAGAGGGAGAGAATCCTATTGGAGACACAAAAGAATGTCCCAGGAGACAATGGGACCCCCACTACCCTCCCGAATGAGATCGACGCTGGGTTCCCCCTTGATCGACCAGACTGGGACTTCAACATGGCTGCAGGTAGGCAGCAGTGACAGTTTTTCCACTGGACTCTAGTGGCACATCTCAGAGGTGCGCTCAGTGCCCCACCAATTTGGCCAAGGTAAGAAAAGTACTTCAGGGTTCTGTTGAGCTACCGTCCGAATTCCTTGAGAGGTTGATTGAGGCCTATAGGCATTACACTCCCTTTGACCCAACCTCTGAGGGACAATGAGCAGCTGTGGCTATGGCCCTTATAGGAATCTTGTTAGAGAGGCAGAAAAAATGTATCATAGAAGATAGACTGAGGAAGAGAAACAGGAAAGAGAAGAGAGAGAGGACAGGCGGGATTGCAAACAAGAAAGAAACTTGACTGGGATACTGGCCACAGTTGTAGAAGATAGAGAGAGAGAGAGAACAGGGCCTAGACAGACAGGGAACCTGGGCAACAGAAGACCTAGACTGAATGGAAATGGAGAACAGAGACACTGGTTGGAAAAAGATCAGTTTGCCTATTGTAAAGAAAAAGGACACTGGGCTTGAGATTGCCCAAAGAAGAAGGGCAAGACCCCTAAGGTCCTGGCTCTCAAAGAAGAATAACAGCTCCAAGAGCCTCCCGGGCAACAAAAGGCCCTGGATATAAGTGACTGGTTGGCAAAATTCCCAAAGGCCTGGGCTGAAACCGGAGGTCTGGGGATGGCAGAAAGAGTTCCCCCCATCGTAGTGGGACTGAAAACCAGTGCCTCCCCTATTAGGGTAAGGCAGTACCCAATGAGTCATGAGGCCAGAGAGGGGATCAGACCTCACATTCACAGACTGTTACAACAGGGCATTCTGGTTCCTTGCCAGTCACCATGGAACGCGCCCTTCTTACCGGTAAAGAAGCCAGGCACTAATGGTTACAGGCCAGTCCAAGATTTAAGAGAAGTCAATAAGAGAGTTCAAGATATTCATACAACTGTGCCTAACCCTTATAACCTCCTTAGCTCACTTCCACCAGAAAGGAATTGGTACTCTGTTCTAGATTTAAAGGATGCTTTTTTCTGCATATAACCTGGGAAAAAGACTCCGGGGTGATAGACCGGGGGCCTATTGGGAAGTGGATTTTACAGAAATTAAACCGGCTAAATATGGAAACAAATATCTTTTAGTTTTTATAGATACATTTTCAGGGTGGGTAGAGGCCTTCCCTACAAGGACTGAGACTGCTAATGCAGTGGCTAAGAAGATTCTTCAAGAAATTTTTCCGAGACTTGGAATACCCAAGGTAATTGGGTCTGATAATGGACCCGCTTTCATTGCCCAGGTAAGTCAGGGACTGGCCACTCAACTGGGGATTAAATGGAAATTACATTGTGCTTATCATCCCCAGAGTTCAGGACAGGTAAAAAGGATAAATAGAACCTTAAAAGAGACCTTGACTAAATTAGCCTTAGAGACTGGCCGGGGAGACTGGACAGCCCTCCTTCCTTTTGCCCTGTTCTGGGTCAAGAACACCCCTGGACGGTTTAAGCTGACATCCTATGAGATTCTCTGTGGGGGGGGGGCCTCCTCTCACTGAGGCAGGTAAAATATTTGATCCTGATGTTGTCCTTTCTAACCCCTTGTTCCCGTGCATGAAAGCCCTTAAAGTAGTTCTTCAGTGTGAGGCCTGGGAGCAGCTCAGAGAGGCTTATGAAGCTGGAGACCTGAGAGCGCCTCATCAGTTCCAGGTTGGAGACGCCGTACTTGTCTGGCGCCATCGAGCTCGGCACCATCGAGCTGGGAACCTTGAGCCTCGCTGGAAGGGACCATACCTGGTGCTCCTGACCACCCGCACCACAGTGAAGGTAGAGGGCATCTCTGCTTAGATCCACGCCTCACATGTGAAGAGAGCTCCTAAACCTTCCAAGGATAAATGGAAATTTAAAAAGACTGTGGACCCTCTTAAGCTACGCCTGCGTCGCAGGTGCTCTCCAGATGGGGAATGACAACCCCCATGCCCCTCAAAAACTTACTTGGCAGGTAGCTTCCCAAACTGGGGAAGTTATCTGGTCAATCCCTAAGGTAGCCCCCCTTGGACATGGTGGCCCCAACTCTCTCCTGACTCCTGCCAACTAACAGTGGGATATCCCTGAGGCAGACCCCCAGGATCTCCCTGAGAGGGACCCTCGACACCCTAAAGGGCTAAGAGCAATGTTCAGATGTGGGAGGCCAGAGGGACGCTGTGGGCTGGCTCAACAAGATTTTTACATCTGTCCAAGGGAAGATAGGGACAGGAGTGTGGCTAGGCGGTGTGGAGGATGTTGGCTCTGTTTAACTTCTGGACCCCCTTACTATGAGGGCATCACCGTGTTGGGTACTTTTAATAACACCACCAACCATGACGCCTGCTCATGACATGAAATCAGGGAAAGGGACTTGTTTAGGAAACCCACCTGCTACCTATAATAAATGATGGGCCTACAACACAGGATTAACTCCCTGTGTTGCCACTAATATCTTAATGATACAAAAGATTATTATATGTTAATACAGCTTATGCCTAGAGGACTCTATCTCCCCACAGATACCTTTGTAGATGAGTTTGATTTCCACTCTAAGCGATTTAAGAGAGAGCCTATTTCCCTGACTTTAGCTGTAATTTTAGGATTAGATGTAACACTGGCACAGCTGCCCTAGTACAGGCCCCTCAGTGCTTTCATCAATTAAAAGTAAGCGCCGTACAGATTTTAATGCTTAAACAACAATATCAAGGTTTGCAGGGGTAGGATGATGATAAATTTGATAAAACAGATGTATAGGTTCTAAGATTAGAACAACGGACTAGAAGGAGTGGGGAATGAGAGGAATAAAAATTTTAGAGACCCCCTTGGCAGGCAGTGGAGCCAGTCCAGCTGGGTTCTAGGAACTTAGCTGACCATAAAAAAGGTGGAACCAAGAATGAAGGTCAGTCAGGTCAGGAGCCTCAGGCTCCAGGAACTAGCTAACCACAAAGCCAATAGTAAAGTAAGATAAAATTCATTCCTGAGAAAAACAAGTATAGGATGTTTCCTGCTGACTAACTAAACAATGGGCTGGTACTTTCCACCTGTATTTCTCCTCCCCCTTGGGTTGTGGTTTAAATACCCTGCTCTCCCCCAAATTGGCGTCACGAACTCCTCTACTCCTGGGTGGGATACGAGTTGCATCCTCAGTGCACTGATCCCAGAAATAAACCTCTTGCGATTGCATCAAGAAGGTCTCTTGCGAGTTTTTGGGTGGCTGTGATATCCCAAGTGTTGGGAGAGGGACTTCCTTCTCCCAGGTCTTTCAATACAGTTTTTCCAAATTACAAAGAATTAAAAGAGTTTCCTTTAAGAAAATTTCCACCCTCCTGTGCAATTTAAAATCCTTCTTCAAAGCAAACATAGAGATGCATGCCTGTAATCCCAGCATCCAGGAAACTGAGAGGAGAATTTCCACAAGTTCAAGGTTAACCTGGGGAACAGAATAAAACCTAGCCTCTAAACAAACAAAAGAGCTTCTTCAAAAGGGTCAGGAGTCAGGCATGGTGATTGCAGCACTCAAGACAAGGTAAGATCTCAAGCTTGATGCTAATTTTAGCTGCATAGTGAGACCCTACCTCAAGATATGTGTATGTGTGAGTGTGTGTGTGTGTGTGTGTGTGTGTATGTGTATGTATGTATGTATGTATGTATGTATGTATGTATGTATGTATGTATGTGATGGGGTATGGATAAATTTCTTTTCTGTCACTGAAATAAAATAACCAAAGAAGAGCAACTTGGTAGAGAGAGGGTTTACTTTGGCTCATCAGTTCCAGAAGGATGAAACCCAACATAGTGAGGACACATGACAACAGGCAGAGAAGTCGAGGCAGCAGGAGCAGGAAGCTGGCTGATCACACTGCGTCTGCACAAAGGAAGCAGAGAGAGAGAACAGGAAGTGGGGCCAGGCTACAAACTCCCCAAACCTCCCTCAATGGCATACTTCCTCTAGTAAGGCTGTACCTCCTAAAGGTTCCATAGCCCCCCCACCCCCTCTCAGCAACAGCACCTCCAGCCGGGAAACAAGGGTTTAAACACATGTGCCTATGGGGACATCTATTGCTCAAATTATGAGTGGACATTAGAGCTAATATAGACATGTCAGCTCCTGACAGCACTCCCTATTCTTCTCCAAGTAGATGATGAGCATCGAAGAATCTCCATTTGGAGATGGTTTAATTAGTGACAAGTCTGTCACTTGGCAAGAAAAATCCCTTGCTTCAACAGTAGACAGCATGCTGTCCAAAAAGGACAAAACTTAGAAGCAGGTAAGTCGACAGCCTAGCTCTGCCAAGACAGGGTAGGAAAGTCCTTCATAATTCCTGCTTTATAATTAATATGTGTCAGAGAAACAGGCCAAATGGCTGAAGATTGATGCTCTAATGTATGGAGAGAAATTGTGATCTGTCCAGACAGCCAGTTGTATGTCATTTCTTAGTTTTGGGAACTGCTGGCCCTGCACTTCCTGTATAATCAGATATATTTATCCTTCTCAGGTCTCTGATGTGGTTGAAGACTAGATAGTTATAGTCTCATAGCTAAGTTTTTTTTTTTTTTTTTTTGGTTTTTTGAGACAGGGTTTCTCTGTATAACAGCTCTGGCTGTCCTAGACTCACATTGTAGACCAGGCTGGCCTCGAACTCACAGAGATCCGCCTACCTCTGCCTCCCAAGTGCTGGGATTAAAGGCATGCGCCACCAACGCCCGGCTTCATAGCTAAGTTTTAAGTTGTTTAGGAATTAAGAGGGTGTTCTGGATCTAAAAATATGTTTTTTTAAATGGAGATGCAAGTTAGGATGGAAGCTGAGTTGGATATAGAACTTTAAACTCTTGGAGATGGTTGCATAGTAGAATGTTAAAGTCAGGTGCCAAAAAAGTATGGACTGAACATTAGGAATGTATGCTACACCTTATAATTCTCATAATTGTGGCCTAATTATTTTTGTTATTTTGTATTGTATTTGTTGTTATAAGAGAAAGAGCCATTTGTTGGACTGAAAGGGGGAGCTGTTGAGGGGGGAAAGATATATCTTAAACTTGAAAAAAATGGAAGCGGATGGGGGGGTGGGGGAAGAGCATGGGAGAGTGGGACTGGAGGGGGGAGTAGGGAGGGGATTGTGATTGAGATGTAACTTTAAGAAATAAAATAAATAAATAAAAATTTAATAATAAAAAAATATAAAACAAGCCTCTTAGTTTTTGTGATATAGATGGCATCTTTATTACTCATCAAATACTCATGCACTTCTCCATATTTCCTAATCTCCTGAAGTGAATTAGAGCCATGTAATTAGACCCAGCCAATAGGCTGCAAACAGAAAAGATGCTTCTTACTTCAGAGCCAGTGCATGGAATAGCTGGTATTACAGCCTTCCAGACAGCATAGCTACAGAATAGCAAGGCCTCTCTCAGCTCTAACCACTAAATACCACAAAAAGCCAAGGCCCCTGCCAGCCCACGCTGGATGTTTGAAGCCAAAGACAAACCATTACAGAGCTGTGGACAGCAGTGTGGTAGACGTTCTTCTGCCAACAGTCTTAGCTGTTAGGAAAAGTTTCACTGAAAACATTTTGTAACAGGAAACACATTTTGCCTGCAGCAAAAAAAGTAGATATTAATGTACTGTGATGGTTAATTTTATGTCAACTTGACATGAGCAATAGACATCTGAGAGGAGGGAACCTCACCTGAGAAGATGCTTCCAGAAGATCAGGCTGCAGCCAAGCCTATAGGGCATTCTCTTAACTAGTGAATGATGGGGGCAGGCCCAGCCCATTGTGGGTGGGGACACCTCTGTGCTGGTAATCTGGGTTCTATTATAAAACAGACTGAGCAAGCCATGAAGAGCAAGCTAGTAATCAGCATTCCTCCATGGTCTCTGCATCAGCTCATGCCTCTAGGTTCCTTCCTTGTTGGAGTTCCTGCCTTGGCTCCCCTCAGTGGACTGTAACTCTGAATGTGTGAGCCAAATAAACCCTTTCCTCCACAAGTTGTTTTGGTCCTGGTGTTTAATCACAGTAGTAGTAGGTCTAACTAAGACATGTACCAACCATACAAATGTAATGAACTGGACAGTTTACCATTTTTTATTAATAAAGGGCTTTAATTATGGCTGAAGCAAATATATTATCAAAACCTAAGATGAGCTGGGCACAGTGGCATGTGCCTGTTACCATATCTCCTTGAAGGTACGGGCTGGCAGATCAGGAGTTCAAGACATCTTCACATACACAGTGGGTTCAAGGATTGCCTGAGCTACATGAGACTCTGTCTCACAGAAACAAACAAACAAACAGGAGTGGCAAGATGGTTCGGAGGATAAAGACACAGCCTCATGACCTGATTTTGTCCCACAGAACTCACATAGTAGGAGAGAATTGACTCCCACAAGTTGTCCTCTTACTTACACAGAGAGACGGAGAGAGAAATTGCTTTGAAAGTCACGTGTTAGTTAAAAAAAAAAACACAAAAGATGAATAAGTTCTTCATACAAAATGGTAAACAGCAAAATATTTGCATATAATCTATGCATACCCTCCCATGGGCTTTAAGCTACCCCCGGGTTAAGAATAATGCCTAATATGCAAATGCTATGTAAATAGTTGTCACACTGTATTGTTCGAGAACCATGACAAGAAAATATGTTGTACCCACTCAATACACATGCAAATTATTTTTCAATTATTTCAAACTGAGGTTGGCTGAACTTGAGTTAGAACCCACAGGGAGGGGGCTAACCCTATGTCATTAGAGCTGTATGCCAAGCCTTCTCACATCACCTTTTCCCCTCAAGAATAGGATTTGTGACTTTATGCTTTCCCCCTCTTTCTTGTGATTTTTACAACTATTTTATGACAAAGACTGAGCTAGAGAGATGGCTCATGGGTAAAATGTTGCCACACAAGCATGAGCACTTGGGTTTGGATACCCATAATTCACATAGAAAGCTGCATGTGACCTGTAACCCCAATACTATGAGACTGAGGCAGCTAGATCTTGGCTCGCTGTCAGCCAGTCAAGCTAACTGATAAGCCCAGTTTCAGTGAGAGACCCCAACTCAAAATAAGGTGGAGAATGATAGGGGAAGACCCCAACATCAATCTCTAGCCTCCCTCTCCCCACCCTCACACACACACACACACACACACACACACAGGCACATGCACACACATAAGAAGAGGTAAAGAACCCAAACTTTCACCCCTTAAGTAAAGGGTATTTTATTTAAGTTAATTTCAAAAATCTTCCAGGGAGAACACAGTCATTTTCTGGTTCTACTTTAGTTTTAAATTCTACAGCCTCCATTCTCCCTGATCTGAATTTTCTGAACCTTGGTGATTTCAGCCCCTGTGCTTCACTCAGCATGCAGCCAGGAGACAACTAACGCTCAAGAGAGCTGATTGAAGAAGGTTGAATGAGGATCAGAGCATGACTACGGGGAACAGAGAGAAATGGGAAAGTGGTTCAGACTCAGCAAGTACCAGAAACACAAGTGGAAGCAGCAGGTTCTAGAAACTGAGTAGACCTGAAGCTGGAGGAGAGGACACTTGACAGATGCTGGTCCCTGGGATGAGGAGCTGTCTCTGCTATCTCCTGCCACAGCTTGAGTGCAATCACCCAATGGCTCCCACTGGACAAGCAGAAAACCACAGAACGACAGACAAATGGGTACAGCCCACACAATGTAACCCACACAGAAGTTGACAGGCACACAGAGAGGACCAGAGTGTCACAACTGCAGAATTAGGCAAACAACAGAATCTTTGCCATTAAACTATTCTGAGGAATAGGTGTGTGTGTGTGTGTGTGTGTGTGTGTGTGTGTGTGTGTGTGTGTGAATGTACACATACATATATATACATACATACAGACACACACACACACACACACATTAAAGTATGTGCTACACATAAATGCTAAAGAATGATTAGTGTTATCCAAGGCAACACCATCCTGTAACCATTGGTTGTACTATGGTAACTCCTCAAACCACAGTGATTTGGTCTCCAGAACTACACTGATTTGTTTGTCTAGATTCTTACCCTCTCCATCCTCATATCTTAATGAGAGTTAGCCTGACTGTAAGCTCATGCCATGGGCTACTAACCAACCACGTGGCATAGAAACTCCCCAACTTCCTCTGAAACCCATAGAAAGGGACCCCTCCTACACTCTGCCACATGGCCCTTCATCTCCCCTCTGAGCCCCTGCCATGCTGTTGTCTGTTGTCTGTCTGTCTGTTCCATTAACAGCCCTCCTAATAAATCTCTTACCCAAAGGATAATCCATCTTAGTCTTTGGCTGGTTTTATGTAAACCTGACACAAGCTACAGTCATCTGAGTGGAGGGAGCCTCGGTTGAGAAAATGCCTCTGTAAGGTTGGGTAGGCAACCCTTTAGGGCATTTTCTTATCAGTAATTGATGGGGGAGGGCCCAGCCCATCACTGGTGGGAATACCCCTGGGCTGGTGGACCTGGGTTTTAACTGTAAGAAAGCAGGCTGAGCAAGCCATGGATAGCAAGCCAGTGAACAGCACTCTCCTGCATCCATCGGCCCTTGCATCCGAGCCCCTGTCTTGTTTGAGTTCCTGCCCTGACTTCCTTCAGTGAGGACACTACTGTGAAAGTATAAGCCAAATGAACAAATAAAATCCCTACATTGATTTTAGTCATTGTCATCACAGCTGTAGAACTGGGACAAATACTGAAGCAGTTTAAATCATTTCTATCTTGCCAAAGCTGGGTTTCCCCTACTAGCCATAGATAATATAGCAAAAGCACAGACCTTAGAAACTTGTAGATCTTCTTTTTGAGTGGGTGTGGGGAAGAGACCCACCCCAGAAAGTCTCATTTAGCAAACTTTATACCACAAGTAAGCAATCAAGCCATCAAAATAATTCCCCTTGAATCCTGTTCTAGTTTGCTTTCTGTTACTATACTACACCATTCTAACCCAAAGCACCTTGGAGAGGAAAGGGTTTATTTCAGCTTCTCAGCTCCAGACCATCATTGCTGGAAGTCAAGGCTCCCTCGGTTCTGCTCATGGCAGGAACACAGACCATGGAGAAATGCTGCTGACGGGCTTGCTCCCTCTGGGCTGCTCAGCTAACTTCTCGTACACTCTAAGACCACCTTCCCAGGGATAGCACCAGCCACAGTGGGCTGGCCCCCCTATATCAATCAACAATCAAGAAAACGGTCCTACACACATGGATGCCCACAGTCCAATCTGATGGAACAGTTCCTCAATGGAGAGTCCCTCTTCCTAGGAGTGTTGAGTTGATAACCAAGGTGAGCCATCACAGACTCCAACCCCCAAAATTTTCAGCCAGCTTGTTTCTAGATTATGTATTAATCCCTGTAGTCAAATTACCTCTCAAGTACAAGCCACACACACTGATGTCTTCAAAGCCTGTAGCAGTTCATCACTTCTGGGGACCCACTTCATGGGAGCCTTGGGGATTTTCGCTTGCTTATCCACTTACTATTTTGACTGCTTGATTGCTTACTTGTGGTGAGAAATTTGCTAAATTATTTTTCTGCAAAAACTGGTCATTATTTGTCCCAGTTCCTGTGTCACAGTCTGATGTAAAAAGAAATTAGGCTTATTCACTGTATAAGAAATGTAATACTCTGAGCACTATTACAATGTTAAGGGTTTGCATGGAAAATTTCACCAACGCTCCCTCTCCCTCTACCTCTACCTCTCCCTCTCCCTCTCCCTCTACCTCTCCCTTCCCCTCCCCCTCCCTCTCTCCCTCTGTCTCTCTCTGTCTCTCTGTCTCTCTGTCTCTCTCTGTCTATCTCTCTCTCTCTCACACACACACACACACACACACACACACACACACACACACACATTTAAAAGCAAAAGTTGAGTTTTGGAAACCAAAATACTCATCTAAAAGTTGTCACTATGCAGCAGAGGAGACGGCTTGGTTGATTTGCCACACAAGTATGAGGACCTGAGTTTGGTTCACAGAACCCACTGAGAGTGAGACTTGGTAGTGTGCCTCTACAGCCCCAGCACTGAGAAGAAAGAAACAGCTGGATCCAGAGAGCTCAAAGGCCACCCAGACTAGCTGGAACAGCTAAATCCAGGCTCAGTGAAAGATCCTGTCAAAGAACAAACAAACAAAAACAGTAGAGAAATGATTAAGGAAGCTATCTGGATGGGTGTCAACCTGTAGCCTCCACACATGCTGGCATAGGTAAGCACACATGCACACATGAACAGCACATACAACATCATCAAAATACAAAATGTAAGGTTCCTATCAGGAAATCGTCACGTTTCATGGTCAGTGATTTTATAGCAGATATATATGGACAATAACCTCTATCTCCCTGTAACAACCCCATAACACAGCTTGAACAACTTGCAAAATAAACCCCTCACTTGGGTGGCTTTCTTGACTTTGCTGCCCTGGGCTGAACCTCCTGGATTCTGGTACTCCCGCCTGCAAAAGAAGAGCCTACCTCATATGCTAGATCTGACAGTTGTTAACTAAATGTCCTTGAGAAGTTCTTTACTCACTCCGGACATATGTTCCATTGTCTATAAAATGGGAATAATAAAAACATGTGTGAGACTGAAGAGATGGCTCAGTCATTAAGGGCCCTGGCCACTCTTGCCGAGGACCCTGGTTCAGTTCCTAGCATCCATGTGAGGCAGCTCACAACCATCTGTAACTCCAGCTCCATTACATTAAAAAGAAAGAAAGAAAGCATCATTGATTAGCCCCACTTTCTTCTTGGGGAAGTCACACTATAGCAATAAGAAGTGGGCAAATTTCTAAAGCACATTAGAAGGTGGTGAACTTTATGGGGGGAAAAGAAGAGATCCATGTTGTTGGAAAGTAATGGGAATGACAGTTTTAGCAAGAGAGTAAAGAAATGGCAGTCCTACAAAGCTGAAAAGGAAGACCATGTGGGAATATTAGGAAAAGATTACCACTGACAACGCAAGTGTCCCCAAGCAAGACAGTCTCCTACACATGCAAAGAATAGCCAGTGGGATAGACATGGATAATTGTCAATATTCTGAAACTCAAATCAGCAGGACTTGAGGATATGGGATGTGAAGGGATGAGAGGAAGAAGAGTTGGGGTGCTTCCAGAGGTCCTGTTTTTGATAAGAAAGGGGATGCAATAGCCCACCCCCTATTTCTGGGTCAATAGGATAGTTGACTTATCTTTTTAAACTACGTTATAGTGAAAATCTTCAGGGTTGATCTGGGATCCCATGCAATGCCAGATCAGACATTCTCTGTCCTCTCTACCATGTTCCCATTCATTGTTTGATAATCCCTGGACTCAAGCCTCAGCCACTAAGGTGTCAACAATATGATCCAAAGACATGCCCACAAATACAAACATACTCAGTGTCAATTTCTGAGCTAAGTTGGCAAAACCAGAGCTAGGGCAACTGAAATGACCCAAGTTGCAGAGACAGCTGAGTAGCTAAAAGCACTTGCTGCTCCTCCAAGAGACCCGTATTCACTCCCAGCACCCATATATGGTGGCTCAGAATTGCCAGTAGCTCCAGCTCCCTCTTCAGACCTCCAAGGCCACCTGCACACATGTGGTGATCATACACTGAGACATACACCCATATACAAAATAAAATAAACATAATCGGTTTTATTATTTTAAAACCTGAGGCAGCATAATCCCCACACATAAGAGGCAGCGACAGGAAGATCACTCTGTGTTCAAGGCTAGCCTAAACTCACAGACTGAGTTCCAGGTTAACCTGGGCTACTGAGTAACATCTTGTCTCAAAACAACAAAAAGGAGGGGGGAAATTGAGATAGAAGAGAATTATAGGGAGTTGGGTGTGCTGCCTCTCATGCTCACTGACCAGATTTATCCACTTCTAAAAGAGCCTTCTGTAGACATCCAGAGACTGTGGTGTGTGTGCGTGTCTCTCTGTGTGTGTGTGTGTGTGTGTTCGCAGAAGGCAGCATACCAAACTCCTCATCATGCTATCCTGGAGGTCATTGTTTAATGAGCTGGCTTGTACTTCCTGCTGCCCCATTCTTCCTTCTGCACTTACATGCTTGGCTCTTATTAGAAAACACTTAGGGATCTTTAAATTATGCCACGGAGAACGTACTGTAGTGCATAACCTTGAGCGATACTGTTCTGTCCCCAGCAATGGCTCCCAGAGGTGGAATTGCAGGCTTCAAGGCCAAATGCCTTTTACATTTAATAGATTTTCCGAATTGCCCTCAAAGGGGATTTACTAGCTTAATTTTCCTTCAATAAAACCATCAAATATTTTAATAACACCACTGTGTTATTCCCAGAATTGGAACTATTAATTTTTGTCTTTATTAAAAACATAAACCCATAATCATGTAGTGCTTCCTGGCTCAAGTAGTTCAAGTTCATGCTACAAATATTCTTACAAATAGAAATGAATGACTTAATGCATACATTCACACTCGGCTCAGAGTCCAGAGGCAGGGGTTTGGGTGCTGGAGGCTGTCAGGGGCCCTCTGTTAATGAGGTGTTCTGTCTTGATTCTGATCACTCTACAACCCCCATTCATTAACATGTTATCAGAGTTGAAGTTCCCTTTGATCCCAGAACAACCTCATATGAACAGCCCAGAACAAACACAAATTTCAAAGATCAGAATTCCCAGGGAAATGGAAAATGTCAAGACCAGAACCTGTTCACATTTCAGTTACTTTCAGGAAAGAAATACTAAATTCTGAGTTTCCAATTTGCTGCAGCGATGGCTCATTAAGGCAAATTGAGGTGAGGCGGTGACTGTCCTTTCCCTTCACTCTGAGCAGAACACCGCATGCTTTCAAATTGGACACAGGGTACCGAGCACATCTCAGAATGAACTAGAACCTATATGGAAGCCTATGGCAGGGGGAAAGATATGTGAGCCTGGATGTATCAGCCAACAGTCACCCTGAGAATTTTGAAGGACTGAAAATTCAACTGAATTGGCTTTGGGGGGAAATTTTCTTTTCAGAGAGAGATTACCTCATCAGTTTGATTCCAGTGCCACGTGATCACCACTCCAAAATGACCTCCTCATATCTACTGGTTCTCTCCTTCATGCTAGCATCCTCAAGAAAGATGGCCAATGGAAACTGAAGAATTACATTTCAAGATGTGGAGGTCAACATTTAAGATTGCATGCTGCTCTTCCAGAAGACTAGAGTTTGGTTCTCAACACCCCCATTGAGTGGCTCACAAACTGCTCAAAATTAAATTTTTTAAAAATTGAAAACAAATATTTAACCTTTTGTGGTTTTCAAAAGTATGCCTCCCTGGTAAAACACCACAGACTGAGAATCAAAGGATGGAAGATACTATATCAAGCAAATGGAATCCAAAGACAAGTTGACATAGTAATTCTGATATCTGATAAAGTAGACTTCAAATAAAAAATAGTCAGAAAAAAATGAGGCCACTTGTGATGGTTAGCTTTACTTGTCAATTTGACACAACCTAGAATCATCTTGGAAGAGAATTATTGAGAGGTTGTCCACTTTGGGTTGGCTTCTGTGCATGTCTGCAGGGGATTACCTTAATTGATGTGGGCTCAGTTCACCGTGGGCAGCACCATTCTCTAAGTAGGAGATCCTGAATTGGATATGGGTGGAGAAATCCAGCTGAACACAAGCAAGTGAGCAAGTGAGCGTGTATGCATGCATTCATTTCTCTCCACTCTTGGCTGTGGGTATGGATACTACGGCTGTTTCAAGTTCCTGCCACACTGGCTTCCCCAAAATAATAGACTGTACCTGGAATTGTGAGCTAAAATAAACCCCTTATGCCCTAAGTTGTTTTAGTCAGGGGATTTTATCACAGCAACAGAAATGAAACGAGAACACCACTACTACGTACTAATAAAGAGCAGAATTCATCAAGAAGAGGTAACGATTGTAAATGTATGCGACAAACACTAGGCTTCCCAATGTCACCAAATAAACACTAGTGGGTCCGAAGAGGTCAGGTAAGTCCTGATAGAACAGTGATGGATGATTTCAATACCCCATTCTCATCTCTAGACAGGCCATCCAAACTAAAGATCAGCAAAGAAACCATAGAGTAAGCTACACCATAGATAAAGTCCATAGAGCAAATGGACTTAACAGATACACACCCACGTGGTAGTATTACAGACACGAGTCACCACATTTAACTTAACTCAGTCCTATTTCAGGTGGAAGATACTCCTTAGTGGTTCCTGGCATTGTTTACTTACTATGCCCCAAGTGCTTTTATGTTTAAGCGTAAGAAACCCTGATTGGTTGTTGTCCCCATTCCTTGTCTTGGCTGACTCCCTCTCCAAATCTCACTGATATACCATTTCTGCATTTACTTTGAAGGCTTCCAAGAAACCTTCAGTAAGTTCTCACCCATCTGAAACACCTGCTTCTGACCTTCACGCTGTTAATGGCCGAATGTGGAGACACTCAAGAAAACCCCAGGAGTTGATTCCCATGCAAGCACAAGAGGACTTTCTTGCAAGCTCCAGTTCAGTCTCCTCCATCACTCCAGTGCAGTGGAGGATAAAGAGAGCCCTGAACAGCAGAATCAGGGGTTTTTATACAGTGAAATAAACAAGTTATCATGATTGGAGGAGCACAAGGGAATCAACGCCTGACTGGTGTGAATGCAGCGGCTGAATTTTCTTATCTGCAGGAACATCTGGAACAGGAGGGCAATAGTTTCTCAGAACTATTTTGGTTGTTGCTAGGGGACAGGGGCCTAGATTGAGGTCCCAGAGTTTTCCAAGAACTGAGGTCCAGGGCCCAGTCACAAAATGGAGTCATTCCTGTCAAGGGTGGTCTTTCAACACAACTTAAGACTTACAATAAGATTGTGTATTCACACAAAACTCATGATTCACAATGAGAATATGCACTTGCTGGCTTACTCACTGATGTTCAGTCTATTTAAAGAAATAAAGGCCATGAGTTTGGGGGTTGGTTAATAGGGGGAGGGTTGGAATGAGGAAAGGAAAGGAAGAAAATGATACAGTTATATTTTAATTTCAAAGATTTTTTTTAATGTAAGTATATGAGCAACTGTTTCTGATATGAGACCATCAAGTCAAAAGCAGCAGAGCCATGCTAACAGTGGGTTGCATGACCCTGTAAAAGTAACTTTTATTTGCCTGTCGTAACTGTCATCTTGGAGGCTTATTGCCTCTGTCTGCTAACCTAGGCCTCATCCTGGAAGCTTCTAGCCCCTGTACAGTTTAATCTAGGCCTAGAATATTTTCAGCCTTGGAGACTCACTGCTGAATAAGCTCACCCTTTCTTGTTCTTTCTGAACTCTGGCTGATTAGATCATTTCAGCTCTTCTGGCCTAAACTCCTCTCCAAGATGACTGATTCAGTCTGGCTTCTCTCTTGGTTTCTGACTGAATTGCTCTGCTTGACCTCAAACAGTAGCAATCTGTTCCAGTCTTCTGTCTCCTTCTCATTCTCTGGCTCGTTCTATCTTCACCTGTGTCTCCCTTATTCTCTTCCTCTGCAACCTGTCTCTGCACAACTGTCCAGGTAAAACTGCCTCCTGTCTTTCTCATTCTCTGTGCTGCTCCCTTAAGTGGCTCCCCTTTCCTCTCTGTTCTTGTGAGAGAGTTGGTATGAAAGCTGTGAACTGCCACACCTGGACCTAAACTTTTCTTTACCTGAAACTTGCTCTATACCCAGCTGACCTTGAACACGGAGATCTCTTTGCCTTTGTCTCCTGGGATTAAAGGTGTGTCTGTGTTCCAGCCAGATCACACAGACCTAGAAGGTCTTCGGATGTGATCTCTTGCCAGAACAGCCATGTTCTGAATTAAAATTCTCTACATCACCTTTATTGTGGGAAGTCTTCCCAGACATTGTAGGATGTCCCTGGTATGCCTGACGTGTACTTGCTAGAAGTCAGTATAACTTCTCTAATGTTCAGGCATGCCAACCACACCTGTCCAACACAGGGTCAAAATCATCTTCCACCGCCACCTCTACCTCCCACTCCATGAAAACTGCAAAGTTCTGCATGTGTTAATCACTTTTTCTCAATGCTGTGGCCAAATTCCTAACAAAGAGAACTCAAGGAAGGAAGGGTAGGTCTGGGTTCATGGTGTGAGGGATGTCTTAGTGAACTCTTGCTGTGAAGAGACACCATGGCCATGACAACTCTTATAAAGGACATTTAATTGGGGCTGGCTTACAGTTTCAGATGTTTAGTTCATTATCATTATGGGTGGAAAGCACGGTGCCGGCAGGAATGGTGCTGAAGAAGGAGCTGAGAGTTCTACATCTGAATCCACAGGCATGAAGAAGCCAGTGTGAGCCACTGAGACTGGGCTTGTACTTCTGACACCTCAAAGCCCACCCCCTCGGTGACACACTTCCTCCAACAAGGCCACGCCTACTCCAACAAGACCACATCTACTATTCGGGCCACTCCCTATGGGCCAAGCGGTCAAACATATGAGCCTATGGGGGCCATTCCTACCCAAACCACCACATGGGGACCCAGTCCATCACAGTGGGAAAGTCATGACAAGGGGAGTGTGAGGCAGCTGGTCATGTTACATCCACAGTCAGGAAGCAGAGGTGAATACTGGTGCTGAGCTCACTTATTCTGTTTTGATTTTTTTTTAATTCAGTGTATGACCCCAGCTTGTAGAATGTACATTCTACAATTCAGGGTGGGTCTCCCTTCCTCGGTTAAACCTCTCTGGAAACATCCTCACGGACCCACACAGAACTGTCAGCTAGGTAAGTCTAAATCCAGTCAAGTTGATGATGAGTTAGCATCATAGTGTGATGGTCTGAACCTTAACGACGCATTCTCAGGGTCACAAGGATTTTTAGCCGGATCAAGGAAATAAACCACCAATGTGCTCTGTGTGCCATCCTGTCCTGTATAGAATTGACAAACTCTGTTTCTGGAGAAATAAAAGGGAGAAGAAAAGAGGACCCAGCAGGTCTCCACAAGGCAATTCTGGCTTCAGACAATACAAACTGAAGAAACTGCCATGTGAAATTTTCCAAGAGGATGGCTTGGTAACACGTGCATTCCATCTGAGGTGAAGTCCCACTGACAAAGAGTTCGAAAATAACACCAGCCTCCAGCACTTGAGGTTTCTAACATCTGAAATGAAAGCATTCGGAACACAGGGAGAAAACGAAGAGAACCACTGACGGCACACTTTCTCTGTCAGTAATAGCGTTCCATTGAGCTAGGCCTGCTAACTCACACCGGTAACCCCAGCACTTGGAAGGCTGAGGCAGAAAGGCTGTTGAGAGTTTGAACCCAGGCTGGACTACATAGTGAATTCCAAACCATTCTGAACTAGAGAGTGAGACCCTTCCTCAAACAAACAAATCGTGCTCAATTGAAGAAACACGGGGACCAGGCTAGAGGGAAAGATGCTCAGTGGTTAAGAGCACTGGCTTCTCTTCCAGGGGACCTGGGTTGGATTCCCAGCACCCATATAGTGGCTCACAACCATCTGCAACTCCAGTTACAGGACATCTGATGCCCTATTCAGGCCTCAGAGACACCAGGCACACATAGACATACATGCAGACAAAACATCCAGACACATAAATACCTTTTTTAAAAAAGAATTTAAAGAGAGAAACATGATGATCTCTTTCTTCCTCTCCCCCTCCGTGTGTGTGTGGGGGGGGGTTAGAGTCAATTTCACAGAGTTTTCTGAGTGTCCCTGTAAAACTCCTTTATACCCAGAACTTCATTTTCCCTGAGACTTTCTTCTTTGAATTTTCTGTTTAAATTGCCTTCTTAGTAGACCTGATTCCCCCTGCCTAACAATCTATCAGAGGCAGCACAGACTCAGTGAGAGTCTGGAGTTCAACACAGCATGTCACACCTGCCCTTCCTCCACTCCCAAGCAGGACAAGAATGGAGGATGTTGCAGTGGAAAATGTCAGGCTCCCTCTATGGGGTCGCTCTCTCTGCTGCTGGGCAGAGCATCCAAGGAAATACCAACTACACGCACCCACAAGAAGGTTCTGTTCAAGAATGTAAAAGTACAGTTGAGGTTATGGTTCCTGGAGCCTTCCGCTGTGACATGACCTATTTATTCATAGGCCAGGAAGCATGCAGGGCTTAGGATGCTCTTGGGGGTAATGTTTTTTAAATGTTTGCAATGCATGGGACATTTTCTTTTGATAAAATGTCAAATAGAAATTCGATAAAAGAAAGCTGTGAATAGAGGCCTTAGCAGAGGAATGGAAGCCCTGAGTACTCACCCTAGTCAACGCTCAGCCTGAAGCTGTTCATTCCAACACATCATCCTTCATAACAGCTAAGATCACAGTGCTCTGGGTAGCCAGGCTTTGGGTGTGGGTGGACTGTCAGTGGACTTCAACATGATCCTGAAGCATATGGAGCTACCTGTTCCGTTTGTCCCGTCCCCCCCCCCCCCACTCTCCTAGATGCCCCTCCTGTCACTTCGGTGCAGAATTTCCTATCAAAAAACCCACACCTGCTTCCAAACACAGCAGGAACCTCTTTCTTCTGCCGGATGGCATGTTGTGGTGGAGAGACCCAGAGTTGGCTATCTCGTGGGGTCCAGACAAAGCTTGGCTGTGCCCATTGATTAAGGTTGGCACACATGCACACACAAGCTAGCTGAAGATATAGAATAACCCAAAGTGGGTGAGCGTGACAAGGGCGGAGGTCAGCTCTCCCCAAGCTATGGCTTGGAATGAACTCTGAAGAGTGCAGGAATTCTGCATTATCTACTTTTCTTGTTGTTATGACAGAATACCTGGCAGAAGCTGCTTGAAAGTCCTTTGCTCTAGGCCCACCACTCCCAGTGTCCCTCCCACTTCCTCCAGCTAGGTTCCGCCCCTTAAAGGTTCCTGGGCCTCCTAAACAGCACCTCCAGCTGGGGACTAAGTGCTCAAGTACAAATTACCCCACATTTGAACCATAAGAAACTTTAAATTCAAACCTCCTAGGTCATTATAGAAGTGTGTTTGTCGAAGTAGAAGAGCTGGATTGTGGGTGCTGCGGCCCCTGGGTGAGGCCCGGTGGACCTTATGGAAGGATTCCATGTCGCTCCACAAGTCCCCATGTCTGCTGGCAAACGGGTGACACAAGACAGAGGACCCTAGCAAGATAGTGAGCCTCTGATTGGGCCTGGAACAGGGTGGTGACTGCTTCCCTATCTGCAAAGAAGTCCTCTCGGGTGCTGACAGCCTGGACCTCCCCATAGTGACAGTGGGATGGTTGGCTGGCTACCCCAGAGCTCCTGTCAACTCCCCATTGGTCCAAAGGCTGTATGAAAATGCTTGCTGCTGGGCAATGCAGTAGATCTGTACTTGATGCGGGACTTCCGAGTCTATTAACAGGGTTGGTGACTACCTTGCCCTCACCCGCTCTTGGATCCTGGTTCCCACACTGGATGCATGCTATTTATTGGCTTGATGTGTAACACGGAAGCATTTAGGTGTACAGAACGTGGGGCCCAGTTTGTGCTCCAGAGAAACGGCCACACCGCTGTCAGGGGTGGGAGAAATATTGACACAGTCTCTGTAGGGAGGCTGCAGGGGATGACTGATTGCCATGCCGTCCAGCCTAGCCTCTCGCGATGCAACAAGCATGGTGGCCCGGTGTGATTCACGAGACAGTGAGCCTCAAACCATGGGAGATGCAGTGGTTAGTTTGAGTTGTCAGCTTTGATACAATGTAAAACCACCTAAGAAGGGAGTCTCAGTGAGGAACTGTCTTGATTAGGCTGGCCTGCCCACATGCCTATGAAGAATTTTCCCAGTTGGTTTAACTGGTCCACCCTCAAGGTGGGCAGCACCTTTTCACTGTCCATGGCCCTGAAATGAGAGAGACAGTCAGCAAAGCATTGATAGTCATGCAGGCTTTCATGCTGTCTCTGCCCTTGACTGTGAGTGTGACCAGCTGCTTCAAGCTCCTGCTGCCTCACATATTGGCTATGACAGGGCCATCATTACCTGGAACTGGAGCTAAGATTAACCCTTCTTCCCCTAAGTTGCTTTTGTCAGGGTATTTTGTCAGGGTAACAGGAAATGAACCCAGATTGGTGGCATTAGGTGAGACTTCAAGGGACCTGGAAGAGAGACATGAGGGTCCACATAACAGGGGCCTATGTGCCTCAGGAGCTAGGGACCAGAACAGAGGATAGCAGGAGTCTGGAAGGATATCCAGTGAGGGAGAGCATCCAGAGTCAAAGAGCAACAAGACTTAGTCTATCCACACCACGTGAGCCGGAGGAATGCAGGCAACACTGAGGAGGAGCCAGAGCCACAGCCACAAACTCAGCTGCAATTGGCAATGCGCTGAAGGCAGACAAACTCAAGGTCTCTCACTGGCACACCTGAGTGATACACACAGAGCGTGGGCTCACAGTGGCCTTGTGCCCAGCGTGGAAATGAAGTTCATCATAAGATGCTCCATAACGATGTTTGAACTGTGAGTGCAGAGGCCACCTTTTCCTGAATCAGTCCACACTGGATTTGGAGCTAGAGTTGAGAAATGTGACCCTTGGTATATATGCATCAATTTCAAGCCTTCCCTGGAGAACATTTAGATTTTTTTTCGGCCTGGGATGGAATCTAGTTTGTTGGTTGCCTGGGAGACAAAATGCACTGCTTTGTACCACTACAATGTTAAGAGGGTTTCAATGTTGTTTTGAAAAGAATCTATTTACCCTGCACCAAATTCTACAGACCTCACAGTAGTACAGGCTAGGGTATTCCGTTTCATTAAAAACTTGGAAATGAAGAAAGTGGGGTGTCGCGTCCCCCCTTGTCCAGCAAGGAATGACGCAACTCACAAAACTCTTCTCCAGCAGTTTATTCAGGTCCCTTGAAAACAGTCTTCCGAATAATGGGGCAGACCCAACCCACAGGCTAAATACTAAATGAACAGCCAGTCAAGTAAAGCCAAGTGGTGCTATCTTAGAGGCCCATGTATGTGGAAGCAAGCCAGATCAGCGGTCTATGCCAAATATGAACTTATTATCATAGAGAGCGCTCACCGTCGGTCTGGTGGAAGGCGGAGACCAGCGCCATCTTTAGGGCGCGGCACTTCGCAGCTCTCTACAGTGGGGTTCATTTCTGTCCGCCCTTGCTTTATACCAAATTTCAAAGTCATTCCAGCCCAAGGTTGAACACATCAGATCCACAAGGTCGTTGTGACTTTGTATTCCATAGTTGGCCTGGTCACCATCAGCTAAGCTCCAGGTTTGGGCAAGCTGTGCTTTAGTCATTGTCTCCAGTTCACTCGAGCCCTCAAGGTAAGCAGCGCTGCTGTTCCCAGGGAAGAAACTGAGCCTCAGAAATAATGGAAAGCACTCGGGAAGACAGAACTGTAACCCAGACCTGCATGATCCCAACGCTGTGCACTGCTGCAGCAGGAAACCCCATGTACACCCTCCAGCCATGCAGGAAACCCCATGTACACCCTCCAGCCATGTGAGGTTTTATCTGTGGGCTGACCTCAGGCTTCCGGCCCCGGCGGTTCACACATGGGGTGTGTGCAAGCATCCTCTTCCGCCCCCGCATCTACAAGAAAGTGTTTGACATACTAAGCATCTGACTTTTACACAGGTGCTAGGGATTCAAACTCAGATCCTCACACTTACACAGCAAGTGCCTTTACCCACTGAGACATCTTCCCAGTCCAGAAATAGATCTTTTAGTTTGCTGATGGGAAGCATGCCTCCTCTGTCTAAGCACAGGATTTCTCAACCTCTCAGCCCTTTCCTCCACTGAGACCAGATGACTCTAGGTTGTACCAAGTTGAAATTTAAAACCAGCCATCACAGTGAGGGTCTGGTTCCTCCATACCCTGGCCAACATTAGTCACTGTTCCTTTTTATGATAGTCATCCTAGTTGGTGAGTCTTGGTTTTAACTCAGAAATACTAGATTAAAACAGACACCCTGCCTGCCCCTAGAGGGGACTGTGTGCTACATGTGCATCAGTAGGTGGCAGAGAGGAGAGAGGCTATGTCTATACTCAGTGTTCTGACCTATGAACATCTGAATGAATAGTAGCCTAACATTCCTGGGGAAAAAGCAAGCTTTAGGCCACAACAGTTCAATGCCATGGGGCCTGGACAGGGAGCTAGCCTGTGGTGACCACCAGTCCAGCACCAGGTAGGCACCAGGTGGGCTCCCAGGATAGGAGGTGGGCTGGAGACTGGAGGAACCCTGCTTAGCCCTAGTTGTGGGAGTTGTAGGTGAGCCACCCCCGAGGGTGTGAGTGTGGGAATGCCAGCCCTGCCTTTTGGTTGATCCTTCCTCTGCCTTTTGCCCTCACCACCAGTGGCAGACAGAAGATCTGGCCCTGTCCCTCACATGCTGAAAGACTCCAGGGAGCAGGCTCTGTACCTCACCTGGATAGCATAGTACATCTGGTCCTGGATGTGGGGGTTGTGTGTGAACTGGCCCAGAGGATGTGAGTGTGGGAGAGCCAGCCCTGCCTTTTGTCTGCTTTTTGGTGGTGTTGGCAAGAGAGAGATCCCCTCCACTCTCTGATGCCCTAGACACAGGTAGCAGGTGGGAGAGTTGGCCCTGATGGGCTCATGAGAGGAGGAGAACTGGTCCAGCCCCTTACCTGCTGCAGCGCTCAGGAGAGCAGGCCCTGCACCTAACCTGATAGCACAGTAGAACTGGCCCTGGATGTGGGGGCTGCAGGCCCAGAACCAGGGCTTTGAGTTGGCCCACCCCAACATATACCCAGTGGATGAACTTCTGGAGTGCATGAGGAGGCCAATTCCACAGACCCAAAACTATAAGATCTCCATGATATAGGACAATAACAGCATATCTGAGAGGAGTCCCAGTGAGTTTCCAGTACTGACAAAGTAGTGGGAGTCAGAGCCTCAGACCAGACCAAGGAATCATTATAATAAATATTTCCAAGCAAAAAATGTGGACAAAATGGAATATTGTAGGACACGCTTAGACACACACTACAACTTCCACAATAAGATTTTTTTTAATGTTGGAAGAAGTCTCAAGGGTGGAGGGTAGTTCTGAGGGGAGGTAGGAGATGAGAGGGAGCAGGGTGCGTGATGTGATATTCACACACACACACAAAAAAAAAAAACCAGACACCATGTGCACAAACAGAATTATCCCATGGTAACAGTGCTGAAACCAAACTCAGTATGGTGCATAATAGCCTCCACCAAATGATGGCAGCACCATTCCTTGGTGTCAGGTCCTGACTAGTATAAGAAATGGAAAACCAGCTTAGAGAAAGATAAGAATCATGCACCCTCTTTGGTCTTGACTGTGGATGAGACCTGTCCAGCTGCTTTGTTCCTGCCTTACTTCCCCCCAGTGACCGACCTTGTAGCCTGGAATTGTGAGCTAAATAAAGCCTTTCTTCCTAAAAGCAGGGCTTTAGTATTTTATGACAGCATTCAACTGTCCTCTCATCCTTGTCAATTGAAGTCTCTCTTGTCTTCTGTTCACTTTCCATGGGTTACATCATGTTCAGCCACTCGGTGTATTTTAGTGTTTGCTTGTTTCACTGTTTGAGAGATACTCACCTAGCCTGGTCACGGAACCCCTGCCCTGAGGAGGTTGGTCAAGGTGCTCCCCAAACTCAACACAGTCCCTGGTGCAATCTATACTTGTTAGGTGGATGGAGGGAGTAAAAAATGGATGCTAAAAGCCAGTTTTCAACCTCTTCTAAAACTGGGACCACATTTTGTACAGTTGACAGATACTGCCATATATTTTTATGGTATTTGGCTTCATCAACACTCCCTCCCCACCATGGGTACCACAGAGGCCTCTAAGAAGTTATTGTTCTGGGCTGGAGAGGTGGCTCAGAGGTTAAGAGCACTGGTTGTTCTTCCAAAGGTCCTGAGTTCAATTCCCAGCAACCACATGGTGGCTCACAGCCATCTACATTGAGATCTGCTGCCCGGGCATATATGTAGAGCAAATACTGTATACATAATAAATAAATAAATAAATAAATAAATAAATGTTTTAAAAAAAAAAAAGAAGTTATTATTCTGAAATAAAATTTAAAGAGGGAATTAGTCACTTAATTTTAAAGTATGCATGCATCTATATAATTAAATGTAAAAATAAAAAACCTGGATATTAGCTCTATAACCAGTACCCATTTTAACTTTTGGGTTTTACATAGATACATAGATAGATGATAGATTATTGATTGATAGAGGTAGATACATTGACAGACAGACAGACAGAGAGGCAGAAAATATCAAGTCAGGTGCTCACCATATCCAGTAGAAACCCACTGAGGAAGTTGAGGCTATCAGCTGGAGTTCTCAGCTGAGCATTCTCGCCATGGATGAACATCTCATGACTGAACTTCCTTCCCAACATGGCTCCGTGGGTTAAAAGTTAAAATGGGTGGTGATGATCTGAGCTCCAGGATAGAGCTGAGCACCTGAGGAAGTGCTGGATGTAGCTGACCTGCACTCTTTCAGAAGTCCTGCACTGCTCCTACACACACACACACACACACACACACACACACACACACTGCATGGAAACAGAGAAGATAGTATCAACCGTGTTATTCCTGGAGGCCTATGTTCCATGGTACATGACTGTCTTACTTCCTGTGTCCATCGCTGACACCCCGCAGCTATCCTTCTGGGCCCTCTGACTCAAGTGCCCTCTGACCTGAGCCCCAGGCATTCAGGAAATGGTTCCTTGGGATCCAGAACCCAGCACGTCCACACCTGAACTAGAACAAGGAAGGGAGAAGTATGTGACTTTTGATAGAGTTGCTGTCTAATTCAGTTCCTCGTGGCTATGGCTCAGTACTTCGGGGACTATTCTAGAACTTCACGGTGTTTATCTCACTGTTGTAGTTATTACGCCTTGTTTGTTTGGAGACAGTTTTATTATGTAGTCCAAGCTTCCCTCAAATCAGCCATGTAGCCCAGGCTGGCCTCTAACTCAGAATCCTCATATCTTGGCCTCTACAATGCTTGCGTCACAGGTGTGCCCCACTATGCTCGGCTCAGCCCTCCTCCCACAGCATCCGCCGGCCTCTGCTTTTGTAAAATGCCTGTTAACTCCGCTTTCCCTTTCTCTATTCCTCTCCCTCCCATCCACTTCACAACTTGTCAAAAATCCCTCAGCTTTTGGGCTTCTTTATGGTTTTTATAATCCCTTCTGAACTCACGCTCTAAGTCTTTCACGCCTGCCCTGCGGCTTGCCTCTAACATCTAAAACTGACAAATGGCTTCTGGGTTATTGCAAGACTGTGTGAAGGTGGTGGGGAGTGGTATTGCTTTTAGTGCCTGGGAAAATATGCATTGTTGTGGGTTACCAGTGTTTTGATGGTGAAGCGAACACCAGTCATGTGTTAGCCAGCCTCCAAAGAGGTCCCTTACCTCCTGGAATCCAATCCTTTGTGTGGCCCCAGCATTGAACAGCAGCGTTTAACCAATGGAATAATAATACAGGCCAGTGGTGTATGACTTTCAAAGTGAAGTTATAAAGAGCATCTTGGCTTCTGCTGTGTGCTTTTAGGATTAGCCAGTGCTCTGTGTGGTCTCGAGAACGACCCGTGGGAGTCATTAGCTGGATATATAGGTAGATGGACAATAGATAATTTATAGATGATTAGTATAGGTAGATGATAGATTATTGATTGATAGAGGTAGATATATAGACAGACAGACAGAAAAACATCAAGTCAGGTGCTCACCATATCCAGTAGAAACCCACTGAGGAAGTTGAGGCTATCAGCTGGAGTTCTCAACTGAGCATTCTCGCCATGGGTGGACATCTCATGACTGAACTTCCTTCCTGACATAACTGAGCATTCCATGGTTGAACTTCCCTCTTGTCTTTTTTTTTTTTTTTTTCTTTTCTCCCATTACAGTAACTTTAACATTTGGGGTCAGGGAATAGCAGCCTCCGTCAGAAATGATTTGTCTTCTTTTGAGATTTTGTTCTCTTTTGTTTTTCTAGACAGGGTTTCTGGGCTGTCCTGGACTCATTTTGTAGACCAGGCTGGTCTCAAACTCACAAAGATCCACCTGCCTCTGCCTCTTGAGTGCTGGGATTAAAGGCATGCGCCTCTATGCCTTACTGATTTGCCTTCTTTTTCAGCTGTTCTCAGGACAGAATATTTTTATTCTTGGGCTGTTTTACTGTTCTCTTCCCCTCCCCTGAGACAGAATTAAGGGACCAGCCCATCCCAAGACAAGGGGCATTGGAGGACACTTTGAAACAAACATGGTTGGGTCTGAAATGAGGGAAGGAGGCAACGTGTTTCAAGAGATAGCTTCTCGGTGAGCTCAAAGCGCCGGGCCCATTTGCTGACACAGCCTCAGGAGCACCCTTGAGTTTTCTCACTGCTCTGACAGAATACCTGGCAAGCAACTGAATAGAAGAAAGATTTCACTTTAAAAAGGAATGCCATCCATCAAGGTAGAAAAACACAGAGGCAGTGGCATGAGGCAGCCAGGCACTTTGCATCTGTAGTCATATGTAGGAAATGGAGGGAGATATGGATGGTGGAGATACAGACAGCGGAGATATGGACGGTAGAGATATGGACAGTGGAGATATGGACAGAGGAGATATGGACAGCATATGTAGAGATGGATGCTATATACTTAACTGGCCTCCTCACCCCACCCCCATTCAGTACAGGATCATAGGCCATGGAGGAATGCAGTCCATCCGTAGGGTGGGCCCTTCTCCTCCGTTAAACCTCTCTGGAAATGTCCTCACAGTCTTTGCCTAAACTGTGTCTCCTAAGTGATCCTGAATTCAGTGAAGCTGACAATAAAGATTAACCGTGACCCAGGATCATCAAGTTGAGTTCTTCCTGAGGGACTGGGGAGATGGCTCAGGGGCAAAGAATACTTGCTACTCAACTCACAGTTGACAAAGAGAGTCATAACCGGCTTCTGTGATAACCCCACCCCAAAGAAAGTTCCTAGACAGGAAGCCATTGAAGATAACTCTTTAAAAATATGATAAGAATGCTGAAGTGTAGCCCTGCACAGTTGATGGCTTCTGCAGGAGTGTGGTGGGGAAGGATTCAGTTTTCTTTAAGGGGCAGGCCACTGGGAATTTGACCATGCTCCAGTGAGTATATGGGCAATACGATTGGACTTGTGGGGTTTTGTTTTTTTTCTTCTTCTTCTTTGGGGGGAAGGGTGGTCACAAGGGTGGGGAGGCTGACCTGGAAGAACTGGAAAGTGATGGTGTGTATTATGTGAAATTCTCAAATAATTTTAAAAAACACTGAGTTGGTATCAGTTTCATCTCTTTATAGAAAAGCTGTTTCATTTGTCTTGAATTTGAGTGCTCATATTCAACCTCTCAACTAAAAGTATACTGACATATTTATGAAGAAAAAAAAAGAATACTTGCTGCTCTTCCAAAGGACCCAAGTTTTGTTCCCAGCACCCACTGCAGGTGGCTCTCAACCCTCTGTAACTCTAGCTCTAGGGAATTTCACACTCATGTTAGGGCTAGGGCTGTCGCAACCATACTCACATAGCATTCACAGAGAGATATACAGACATATACATTAAAGAAAACATAAATATATTTCATCTGAACTTCTGACTGAGTGTGACTGATAATAAAAAGTAAGTTACTAATTGGCAGGGTAATTGATTACATAGAAATTGATAATCACTATAGTTTACTAGGGAGCCAGCTGTGTTTCAATAACACAAAGTTTACTCCAAGTGCAGCATCATAAATCACATGGATCTGTCTCTCTCAGTGAGAGATGGTCCTTTCCACCTGTGCTAAGGCAGTATTCATTATCTGCACAGCTGTGTCCTGAGAGCTGAGAGTGTAACTCAGTGGTTGAGCATCTGCTCACCATGCATACGGCCTGGGTGCACACACACACATTCATACATACACATGCATATACACACATGTATGCACACACATGCATACATGCATGCACATGAACACACGCATATACATATACACAAACATGAACACACACATACACATGCATACATATGCACACATACACACATGAATGCACACATAAATATGAACGTACACACACATAGACATGCACACACACATACACAAACATGAACACACACATGCACACACACATGAACATGCACACACACATGAACACATCACATATACACACACAATTCTGGAGGCCAAATCAAAGCCAGTTATCCTCACTTTCTAGGTCACAGCTGAGCATCTCACTGAGACCTTTAAGATTCTACACTTGGCGCCTGATTGGGCACGACGTGCTGACGCCCCTTGTGGTGCAGCTGACGGTGCCCAACGGACATGACAGCGGGCAAAGGCAGTGCACAGCATCACTTTATGACTCCTGGGGTCACTTCATGGCTCCTGGGGTCAGTGTGGTGCAAGGGCCAGGTTCATGCTATGCTTTTTCTGCCTCCAGAACCTGGACCCTATCCTGGGATCGTGGACCTTTGTGGAGCTGGAGGTGGCCTTCTGGAATATCAGTCAGACTAGTCTGCTGGCTGGGAGGGTTTTGCTGTGATGACTCTGGCTTATTAGAACTATGACAGCCTCCCCAAGACCACAGAGAAACTATGCACATAGAGTACTTTGAAGAAGCCATGAGCTACCTGAGTAATCAGCCTAAGGTGAAAGGAGCAGGAGTCGGGCTGCTTGGGCTTCCAAAGGGGGCGAACGTGACCTTACCATGGCCTCCTTCCTCAAGGGCATCAAGGCTGCTGTGGCCACTGATGGCTCTGTGGCTGCTGTGGCCACCGATGGCTCTGTGGCTGCTGT
>CAJQZJ010032083.1:8453195-8465684 GCA_907164525.1 Lophiomys imhausi
GGAAAACCCAGCAAGAGTGGGCAAGGGAGCAGGGGGCATGCAGGGGGAAAACCCAGCAAGAGTGGGCAAGGGAGCAGGGGACACTGCAGGGGGAAAACCCAGCAAGAGTGGGCAAGGGAGCAGGGGACACTGCAGGGGGAAAACCCAGCAAGAGTGAGCAAGGGAGCAGGGGAGGACATGGGGGAAGGGATTGTAAGAACAAGATACGTTCAAAAATCCCACAACGACACAAAAACTCAAAAGCTTACGTTGCTTTTACACTTTCCTGACATAATACCTTACCCTTTCCAATGACCTTCATGACCTGCCTTCTTGAATTTTGTACATTACTTGGCACTATTGACGAGTCTAAATCTCTAGCCAGGTTCTCCTTGAGAAATTCTCCATCTTTTGACTTGGAATTGTGGTGGTTTGGTGCTCAGAAACAAAACAGCTGTTCCAAAATGCTTGAATAAATGAAATTATTTTTAAAATATTTGCAGAAACCAGTAGATTCTTTAAATTCACTGACAGCACTCAGGAGTACCCCCAGGGCTGTGAAGAAAGCCCAGTCAGTACTGCTCTTGCCTTGCAAGGAACTCTGAACACCTTCGAGGGCTGAGTTCACAGCACACGGGTCATGACTTCTACTTAATTCTGTTGATCGAAGGTCACATGCCAAGTCAGAGCCAGGGGACAGACGGAGAAACAGACTCCATCCCTGGGTGGGAGGAGACATGCCTGCCCATTTTGATAGGTCCCTTCCTGCAGCTTCTCTGCAGATGGGCCCCTTCAGGCACACAAGCCAGGAGGACTGATCTGGAGCAAGGGAACCCTGCATGTTTAATATGTCCTCGGATAAGTATGCCTTCCTGTGCTGCTTTGCTCTGTTGGTTTGCTCATTTACACGAGCTTCCCGTTCAGTGGGCACGGAGAGACTGACCAGCCCCTCACTGTCCTGAAGTGACCTTCCATCCAGTATAGCCCAGATCCTCAGACTGACTTCACTTCCCAATATATCCCAAAGTTCAGATTGACCTCCCTCCCCAGCATATCCCAAATCCCAGTTACACCCCCCCACCCTAGTATATCCCAAATTCCAGAATCACCTCCCACCCCATTGCATCCCAACTCCCAGAGTGACCTCCATCCTAGTAAATCACAAAGAGCCCAGGGGCCTTGACACAATACAACTATAGCTGCGCCCTAAAACTTCGTTGTCTTTCCAAGAAAACTCTCTTTTCTACTCAGTCTGTTTCCTTCTCCAGTCAATAGCCAATGGAACACTCTGCACCGCTAAGAGGCCTTAACTGATAACCTATAACCTGCACTGTGAACAGGTGCAGCTCTGGAACAGGATTTACATGCTGCCATCTTAGTTCCACAGCCTGCCACTCACTCGGGGTCTTTCCGGCCCAGTGCCCTCAACTGGAGATCTGTGCATGCATTTCCATATTTCTCTTTCAAGATTTTCCCATCGATTTGTACATTTTGTGCAAGCACAGGTTCCTTTTTAATATGCTGGCGGTGTTCAATAAGGAAAGAAAACAATGGTTCATTTCTTTGCATTTAGCCCTGTGTCCCCCAGTGTGATGGAGGAAGAGCGGCTTCCCACAAGAAGCAATTTGCGACTCACACAGAGGCATTTCGTTGAAAGGTGGAGAGACTCCATAACTCAGGGAAGGCTTTTTAAGTGCTTACATTTGCAAATTACTGCTCTCACAAAACTACTACAGTCATGGGCTGTATCTCTGCCTCCGTGATCATGGCCGTGTGGGAGAACCTGCAGCGCCACCTTCTGGGTATGGACTTGTGCTACAAGGGTACCCTGTGCTGAGAGCCGCTCTCAAGGACTCAAAAGAGATGGTCAGATTGCTGAGGATTAAATATCTCTTCACCGGCGGGAAGGAATGGTGATTTTAGGATGGTGAATGAATTAGGGTAGGGAATGAAAAAGGGTCAAAGGCCTTGCAACCATATCCCTCTGGATGTTTGACTCTTAGGCGCTCTTCTCGCAGGCTAAATTCAGTCCTCTCTGGTTAATTAAATTTCAGGCGAACTATAGGCCAGGGATGAGACAGAAAGCGTGTGCACAGTCTTGGGTTCCATCATACAACAGGCAAGATGGTGCAGGCCTGTCATCCCAGCTCTTGGAAGGTGAAGGAAGGAGGATCAAAAGTTCAAGGTCAGCCAGGGGTGGCCCAGACACGTGGATCACTGTGAGTTCGAGGCCAGCGTAGTCTACAAAGTGAGTTCAGGACAGCCAGTACTATACAGAGAAACCCTGTCTCGAAAAACCAAAAAAAAAAAAGTTCAAGGTCATCCTCAGCTACTTAGTGAATTCAAAATCACCTTGAATCATGTGAGACTCTGTGTAAAAAAATGGAGGAGGAGAAAAGGGAGAAAGGTGAGGATGAGGAGGAGAACTGAAGGCCTTCTCTTGGCAGATCCGGTCAGGTACAGAAGGAAACTTGGATTATCACCAACAGAGGGGAAATTTCAAATTGTGAAGCCTGGGGAGTCTGACAGGGCCATAGAGACTCTACATTTTTTTTTATTCTTTGAGAATTTTATATAGTATATTTTATCATATTCTCTCCCATTCCCCAACTCTTGCCAGATCATTCCCCACGCCCTACTCACCTAACTTGATGTTGTTCCTCTCTCTTAAAAAGAAAAGAAAAAATAAATAAGAAAAGCAAAAAGGGCTACTGAAAAACCTAGAGTCTGATTTGTGTTGGCCAACTACTCCTGAGCATGAGGGTTTCCTGAGTATAGTTGGTATACCTAATGTCACTCCATTGAAGAAAGCTTCTTCTCCCTCTCCCAAAAGCTCTGATTTGCAAATAGCTTCTTGGCTAGGGTGGGACTTTGTGTCCATTTGCACTCCTTTGTGCTGGGATTTCAGTCTGGCTTGTTCTTGTGCTAGTTCTGCACATGTTGTTATGGTCTCTCAGAGTTCATTTGTGCAGTTGTCCTGTTGTGTTCCCAAAAGAAAACCTACCACTATTTATTATGGGTAGTGGTTTTAATGGTCATGGCCCCCATAGGTTCATATGTTTCAGTGCTTGGTCCTCAACTGGTGGAAATGTTTGAGAAGGATTAGGAGATGTGGCCTTGTTTAAGGAGGAGTGTTACTGGGGATGGACTTTGAGATTTCAAAAATCCACACCACTCCCCAGTTAGCTCATTTTCTCTCTCTCTCTCTCTCTCTCTCTCTCTCTCTCTCTCTCTCTCCCATCATACTTGTTGTAACAGTCTCTTTTTATTTTTACTTATATATTTATTCATACCTATAAAGTTCCTAAATCCGAAAACCCAAACCCTAACTCTAAAACCCAATATCTAATACCTATAAAACAAACACTTAACACTAACCTAAAGTTTCTTAAAAGGATATTTTCTCAGGTTGTCTGGGCATGGATCCATACTGACGGATGGTCTCAGCAACTTTTCAATCTTAAAATCTATGAGTCTCATTTGTCAGATCTTAAGGCATTTATAAATTTAATCTGTTTTGACCATTGAAGTGGTGCCGCCCTTATATCAAGCAAAAATTGCCTCTGCAGTCCTAGGGCCCACTTATTTGCAAGATGAAAAGTTTCTTAGGCTCACCATTCAGATGCTTTGGGCCTCCAAGAGTTCTGCTCCAGTGCTTTGTCCAATCTGATGCTTTTGGGCTCTGAGGGGAGATAATTCTCCTTTTAGATGTTTTAAAGCACCAGGGAGGATCTGCCTTTGTATTCACAGCAGGTCAGTCCAAGATGGTGATAAACAGCACAGTGAGGTGAAGCCTCTTGGCAAGATGAGGAGGAAGGCCTGAGAGGCCACGTGGGCTTGTGATTTAAATCCTTCTTTGTCATGAAGAGTCTCAGCAAGGATTCTGTCCTCTCATTGCCATGGTTCCTGGTGGGCTTTTTCAGGGAACACGAGTGCCATTACTTGCTCTCAATCATATCCAGATGTAACTGGATCCACTCCTATCTTTTTAACTGAGAGACCTGTTTTATACTATTCCAAAATCAATTTCCCTAATCCTACCACAGCTTGTAGATTGAAATGTAAGCTCTCAGCTACTGCTTTAGCTCGAGGCTTGCCTACCTTCTGTCATGCTCACCATCATGATGGCCATGGACTCTAACTATTCCTCTGAAACTGTAAGCTTCAAATAAACTCTTTCTTCTATAAATTTTATAAATTTCCATAGTCACAGTGTCTCTTCACAGTATTAGAAAAGTAACTAAGGCAGAAGTTGGTACCAGGAGTAGGGTATTGCTGTGATGGGCCTGCCATGCTGTTTGGGATTTTAGACTAGACAAGCAGTTGAATGTTGTAAAATTGAATGCTGTGGTTTAACAGATCACCCTTGCAGGAACTTGGAAGGCAATAGTGCTGAGAGCAATGTGAACTATGGAGGCCCAGCTCTTGAGGTTTCAGAGGGCACCAGTGCTAACAACTGGACTAGAGACTATTCTTGTGATATATTCTTCAGCAAAGAATGTAGCTGGGTTGTGCCCTTAATGTGGAGCAAGGGGAACACTCCTCCATTGCTGGTGGGAGGGCAAACTTATACAACCACTATGGAAATCAGTATGGTGGTTCCTCAGAAATATGGGACTTGATTTACTATTCTACTCTTGGGCATATACCCAAAGAATGCTACATCCTATCATAAGTACACTTGTTCAACCATGGTCATTGCTGCTCTATTCATATTAGCCAAAAACTGGAAACAGCTTAGATGTCCCTCAAAAGAATGAATAAAAAAAATGTGGTACATTTACGCAACGGAGTATTACTCAGCAGTTTAAAAAAATGACATCATGAAGTTTTCAGGCAAATGGACATAATTAGAAAAAAACTCATTCTGAGGGAGGTAATCCAGACCCAGAAAGACAAATATGGTATATATTTGCTTATATGTGGATATTAGCTGTTAAATAAATGATAACCAAGCACAATCTATAGCTTGGTAAGATATGGTAAGACCTTGGTAAGGTCTGGGTCTTGGTAAGGTATAGAGCAGTGGTTTTCAACCTTCCTAATGCTGTGACCCTTTAATACAGTTCTTAATGTTGTGGTGCCTCCCAATTATGAAATTATTTTTGTTGTTGTTTTGCAACTGTAATTTTGCTACTGTTACGAGTCATAATGTAAATATTTTTGGAGATAGAGGTTTTCCAAAAGGATTGTGATGCACAGGTATAGAGGAAGGGACTGGTTGGGAGATATATGGATGCCCCTGAAAGGGAAGGAATAGAATAGTTTTTATGGGTGGACTGCAGCATTGTGGAGGGACAAGAACAGTTGAAGGAAGTAATGTACAGAGAGACAGCTAGGATTGAAAAAAATCTGCTTGCTGATAAATTGAAAAGCTTGGGACTAATTTCATTGGCAGAGGAGATTTCATGACAGACTAATTAACTCTGTTGCATGGTTATGAATAACGAGCAATTCTATTGCATGTCTACAATGAAAAAGAGCAATCAGGGCAAAAGGAAATATAAAATGTACAGTCTTGGGAGAAAAAGTACACCAGGAAATGTTTTCTGTTTGATGTTGGAGCCAAGGCTTGTGCTGAAAGGAATAGAGAACTGATGAGAAACGGGGATAAAGGGAGTGGCACGCCAGGGCAAGACCCTGCTCAGCTAATCCTGCAACTGATGAAGGGAAAAGTTCTGAGAAATTTTCCATTCCTAAAAAGCAACAACAAATCAAAGCTTATGCATATATAATTTAAGGAGGGGCCAGGCTTCATCTCAAGCAGGCGGCCAAATTTGGCAGCATCAGCCATGTGGTTCTGGTTTTAGAGTCCTGAGGGGCACAGAACTAAAAGGTTTTAGAATCTTCCTCCACGGTTAAGGAAAGCTGCTGAGTGCAGGCTGGGTAGGGCATCTCTCATTGGATCCCTGGGAGGTCACTGCCTGCAGCTGCAGAAATAAAGCCTGAAATGCATTGGAGATGCCAGGATGTTCGAGGTGCCAATCCTCTGAGGTGTCTGCCAGAGAGAGAGAGAGAGAGAGAGAGAGAGAGAGAGAGAGAGAGAGAAACAGAGACAGAGATGACAGAGAGACAGAGAGAGAGAGCTTCTCACAGAGAGTGGAACCAACCCAAGAGAAGATGTTGCAGGCAGCAAAGCCAGTGACTGAAGCCATCTACATCCTCTGACGTCAAACTGGAGCTGCAGATTTTGAGTTTGTGTCTTGCTTTGGCCCAGGAGGATGTGGTCACTGAATAAATAAATAAACTCTCTCCCAGTCACAAGGAAAACTCTCTCTGCCTCCTCTTGAAAGGTTTCATTGGTCTATGAAATAAACAGACAATAGGTAAGACAGTCACAGAACCCCTCCCTAGCCAGATGACTACTGAAGCTCCTACAACACTCTGAGCACAGAAGGGGAGGTAACATGGGGCTCTGGTGGGAAGAGGTCATCAGCCAGTTACTGAAGTGGACATATGGGGCGAAGGCACAGGAGGGCCTTGTCTCCGGGGACAGGCCTCACCACAGTAGCCACTCCCTGTTCCTGCTGCCCTAATGTGTTTCTTTTAGAGGTGGGCATCACTTTTGCAGAAAGTTGCCTTTTTTTAGACCTGTCCCTGTGTCTGCAGTGTCTCCAAAGACCCAGCTCAAAATAGATCAAAGAAGCAAGTGGCACATTCTAGTCAGCCTCCTACAATCATTTTTTTTGGGGGGGGGATGGCAGAACAGGGAGTGTCCTGAGTTCTACTAAATTTGGTTTGATTTTTAGTTTTTACAATGAACAAGTTAGAGTTATAATTAAAAAAATAGTTTTTAAATCTTCCACGATTGCAATAGAACAGGCTCTGATTGACTTTGCAGTTATTGATTTCAGCCCCTGTCATACCTACGCTTCTCAGACATGAGTCAGGGCTCCCTCCACCGTTATTAGTAATGACTTCCTACATTGCCATTAGTGGCCATTTCATACAAAACACCCTTCAGACCTCACCGGCTCAGTTCTTCTGGATCCTTCCTGAGTGCTGAGAAATGATAGTCTCTCTCTGAAAAGCAGTGCCATTCTCAGAACGCCCCATAATTTTGTCCACCAGTCAACTAGTTTCCTCCCACTGCCCAGCTGACAATCAGTGTCTCTTCTCAGGCAGCTCAATGTTCCAGGCACCTCAGGTGCTGTGTCCTGAGCTGCCCACCCTCCACCTTAGAATAGCCCACACCCATCAGCTTCTTCCCAAAATGGATGAATGAGAAAAGTCATGATGAGCCCAGCGTGTACTGAATGGCCTTGGGGAGACAGAATCCTTGCTGCCCCTGTACTCTGAGCTCTCTCTCTCTACCTACCTACCTACCTACCTATCTATCTATCTCTGTGTGTGTGTGTCTGTCTGTCTGTCTCTGTCTCTCTGTCTCTCTATCTCTCTCTCTTTCCTCACAGCAGCCCCCTGAAGCAGGGACTGTCTTTGTGTCCAGTCTACAGACAAGGAAGCTGAATCTCAGAGGTGTGGACAGACTTGCCTACTCACATGTTAAGTGGGGATTAGAAGGGCACACACCCTAAGCAGTCAGATCCCCAAACCTGGAGCCACAAAACCCCTTTGCCTCAAAGCATTGAACCACTCTTCCACCTGATTTGTAGAAACAGAAAGAGAAAGCCCATAGGGAAGAAACTGGAGGGAAGGACCAGAGCTCTCTTAATAACTCACAATGTTTATGTTCTTACCCCACATCCCGCACAGGCTGAACACATTAGAGACACCATCTAACAATGGCCTCCCACAACATTCAGTATAAGCAGAGAAGAGCAGGCATGTATCCAGTGCCACACTAGGAATTCATCAAGTCAAAACCCAGCAAGCTCATGTTTGTAGCCACGATTCTTCCCCAAAAGCAATGGAGAAAAACAAAGACAATCTGACATTCAGTCTGTATTCATTACCGTGAAGATGACTCATTAAGTGTGAGGATTCCCAGAGCTCAAATAAATCCTCAGTGGGCACGATGTCCCATCTGTAACTCCATCCTCATGAAGCAGGGCAGATCTCCAGAGCAGTCTGGCTAGCCAGACTAACTATGTCAGTGAGTTCCAGGTTGGATTGTGATTTCTTGCCTCACTGAATAAGGTGGAAAAGTAATTGGGGGTGATTCTTGACATTAACCTTGGGCCTCCACATCTATGTGCACACACCTGAACACACAGCTACAAGTGTGCAGATGTACATGCAAACATGCATACAGACACATAGACACACCACACACGCATGAAAATGGAAAAGGAGGGTCTGTCCTAAATCAAACAGGGAAAACTCTTTCATGGTGCCAGCCACACAAAAAGTGTTATTCTGAAAACAGGTAGACAGTCGTCACATCAGCTTACAGGGTGGGAAAGCCCTGTGTCCAGGATGTCAGGGTTTGAATGTGAAGTGTCCCCCACAGGCTCATGAGTTTGGTCACTTGGTCCCCAGCTTGTATACTGTTTGGGAGAGGTTGTGAAACCTTTAAGAGGTGGAGCATGGCTGCAGGAAGTGGGTCTCTGGGATGTGGGCGTTGGCCTGCTTCCTGCCCCATCTCTGCTTCCTGATGGATGTGCCCAGATGTGAACAAGCTCCTGCTACCAACATCTGGAACTTCTCCATCTGCTATGTTCCCCACCACGACAGACTGGCTGTATTCCTTAAACCATGAGCCAAAATAAATCTTCCTTCTTGAAGTTGCTTTAGTCTCATATTTTGTCACAGCACTAAGAAAAACCACAGGCAGCTCTTGAGCCTGCAACATGAAGAAACCCCTGAGTACCTGTGCACAGTGGGGTGGCTCTCCAGAAGTCATGGAGATGTGTGTGTGTGTGTGTGTGTGTGTGTGTGTGTGTGTGTGTGTGTGTGTGTCCTTATTCACATTGTAGCAAGAGAGCTGGGGTTCGAGGCTTTTGAAGAATTACTGATTTAATTATGGGGGGTACACATGCGAGTGTGAATGTCCAGGAAAGCCAAGAGGGTGTTGGGTTCCCTAAGGCTCAAATCACAAGTGACCGTGAGCCACCTGATATGGGTGCTGGGAACTGAACTTAGGTCTTCTGCAAGAGCAGCAAGCTCTCTTCACCTCTGAAACATCTCTCCAGTCCCCCAAGTTTTCTTCAGATCTTGGGGCCACATGGCTAGTAGGCACAAGCTCCAGAATTTAATTCTGATCTGTTTGCCTGCAGAGATCTTGTCGTGTGGCCATCCTAGGACATTGTCTCGCTATGGAGAGGAGTCAGAGCACACAGTGGGTATAGGTGTCTGATGAGAACTGAATGAATAAACGAATGGATGAAAGGAGCTCAGAGAACAGATTACTGGCAGGATCTGAGGGTACAGGACATCATGAACGGTGGGGACTAGAAAAAGGCCAGTGGATTCAACTACCGAAGTCAGGTGGTGACAACAACACTGGAAAAGGAAATTATCAATGTAGTCATTGCCAAGTGATGGTCTCAATCATGGTAGCAGTAGTGGTTTGAATGAGAATGGTCCCCATAGGCTCATAGAATTTGAATCCTTGGTCACCAGGGAGTGGCACTATTTGAAAGGATTAGGAGGTGTGGCCTTATTCAAGGAAGTATGTCACTGGGGGTGGGCTTTCCAAAAAGGTGAGGTTCCAAAAAGCCCATTCCAAGCCCAGAGCCTTTCTCTTCCTGCTGCCTGTGGATCCAATAGAACTCTCAGCTCCTTCTCCAGCACCATGTCTGCCTGTGTGCAGCTATGCTTCCCACCGTGATGACAACGGACTAAACCTCTGACACTGTAAGCCAGCCCCAACTAAATGCTTTCCTTTATAAGACTTGCTGTGGTCATGGTGTCTCTTCACAGCAATAGAGCAGTAACTCAGAGTGCACCGCAGAATGCCCTTCATCTTTGAAAACAATACTCAAGCATGCCAGTCTCAGCAGCAGAAACCTCAGCAATCTACTAAGGGGAAAAGTCATGTCAGGATGTACACAAACACAGCCTGACCCCATTTCCATCCATTCCTGGGAGGAGCTCTTCAGCAGAACTTGGTCATGTGGTGGCCTCCTGATCAGGCAGTGACTCGACGGCCTTACTGGGAGAAGCCAGCAGCAAGCAAAGCAAAGCAGAAGCGAGTGGCAGCTGCATTGTCTCAGCTCCTGCCCTTGCACCAGGCCCAGACCCATGAGCATTTGTAGATTTTTGTCTTGCTAAACCTTCCACTATCTCAAACTGTGGCCGAATAGACCTTTTCCCTTTATAAAATCACTTGCCTCATGCACTTCACTCTGCTAAGATGACGCTGACTGATGGTCCTTCCCTCTAGCAATGCTTTGAGAAAGAGAGATTTCACAGAGACACAAATACCAGGAGTTGGTGATTTGCAGTGACATGAGTACCAGATTACTGCAGGGGATGTGAGTACCAGGAGGCAGGCTCACTGCCATCTCAGAGGACACAGAAGTTGCGCTGGGCACCTGCTTTCGTGTAGCTTCCAGCGCAATGAGGGCCCTCCCGCTACAGAAGGAAATAATTTTCTTTTCTTTTCTTTTTAAGATTTATTTATTTATTTGGTGTATATGAGTGCTCTCTTTGTAAGTACACCTGCAGCCAGAAGAGGGCATCAGATCACATTGTGGATGGTTGTAAGCCACCATGTGGTTGCTGGGAATTGAACTCAGGACCTTTGGAAGAGCACTAGCCAGTGCTCTTAACTGCTGAGCCATGTGAACCACCATGTGGTTGCTGGGAATTGAACTCAGGACCTTTGGAAGAGCACTAGCCAGTGCTCTTAACTGCTGAGCCATCTCTCCAGCCCAGGAAATCATTTTCTATAATGAGGTCTTCAGGCTGCCCTCAGGAAGGAAGGCTTGTTATCTATCACTCAGCCTTGCCTCATTACTCCCGACACGCACAGCCAATTTTTCTGGGTGCCAATGTCTTTTCTCTGTGTCATGTAGGTGTGACTCTGATCTACAAAAAACCATCACTTCATAAACTGGCCACTAGAGAGACGTAAAGGGGGGCATGCTACAAATCATATTTCTTTTTTAAATTCCAATAAAAATGAACGGAAGCGTGAGGTTTGAAGGTGCTTGTTTCCACAGCTTCTTCCCTACCCTAAAGGGCTTCCTGGGAGAGCGTGTGTTCTGTCTGCACCCATGTTGATTCAATGGCTCTTTATTTTTTTAATCACATTTGTGCGCGTGCGCATGTGCGCGCGCTCGTGTGTGTGTGTGTGTGTGTGTGTGTGTGTGTGTGTGTGTGTGTGCACATATACTCACACTAGGAAAATGATATACATGCAGAGGTCAGAAGACAACTTGCAAGAGTCAGTTCTTTCCTTCCACTATGTGGGTCCCAGGGGTCAAACTCAGCCCGTCAGTCTTAGTAGCAAGCACCTCGCCCTCCCCCCATCTCAGTACTCAGCTCTTTGTTTTTCTTCATGTTATCTCGGTTGATCTCACCATGTCTTACCGCAACCTCTTCAGGATGGCACACAACAGCCAGGAGCCACATGAATAAGGACACACAGATACTGACAGGATAAAAACGCCCAAGGAAGGAAAGCGTGACAGTAAAGTCAACAGCCACTGCCTTTCCCAGCTCAGCTGCAGGTCACCACAGGCTGCACAGAGAGAATGCCACCAGGGTGTCACTGGTGTGAGGTTCAAGCCAGCTCCATGGTGTGGGAATGACCTTATTTCCTGTGTTTGTATCTTTTCTGGAAACAAATTAAATCATAACCTGAGTCCCCATTAGTCCACCATGCCCAAAAGTCCCATCCCTACATCCCGCATGAGCACCCGGGGGAAGAAAAGTACAGAAGTTGTGAGATAGGGTTGGAGAGATGGCTCACAGGTTAAGAACACTGGCTGTTCTTCCAAAGGTCTTGAGTTCAATTCCCAGCAACCACATGGTGGCTCACAACCATCCACAATGAGATCTGGTGCCCTCTTATGGAGTAAATGTATACATGCAGGCAGAACACTGTATATACAATAAATAATAAATCTTTTAAAAAAGAAAGAAAGAAGTTGTGGGATAAAGAATATTCCAGAAGAACCCTGAGATCTTCAGTGCAGTAACAAGGAGTAATTTGGGGTTTGAGGAGCTACTAGGTGTTCATTTTACAATTGTTTTTCTTAATATATGCATGTGATAGTTATTATGAAGATTACATGATAAAATATTGAAATGTCACTATCAGTTATTGGTGAAATTAAGTGCTTACATTATTCCTCCACTGTCATGTCCCGGTCTGTATTCCCACCAGGGTCCTGAGGGCTCTCATTACAACTCACTGCATCTTTTCCTATTTGAAATGGGCTTTGCCACTGTGAGTTTGTTACGGTGGCTTCTCTCACTGGGTACCAGAATATTTACCAAATCATGAGACTTTTTTCTTTTTCTTTTTCTTTTTCTTTTCTTTCTTTCTCTTCTTCTTCTTTCTTCTTCTTCCTTCTTCTTCTTTCTTCTTCCTTCTTCTTCTTCCTTCTTCTTCCTTCTTCTTCTTCTTCTTCTTCTTCTTCTTCTTCTTCTTCTTCTTCT
>CAJQZJ010032083.1:8465694-8489961 GCA_907164525.1 Lophiomys imhausi
CTTCTTCTTCTTCTTCTTCTTCTTCTTCTTCTTCTTCTTCTTCTTCTGCTGCTGCTGACAGGATCCTACATAGCCCAAGCCTGGCTTCCAACTCACTATGAAGCCGAAGATAACCCTGAGCTTCTGATCCCTCTCCCTCCACTCCCCAAATGTTAGGATTACAGGCATACCACAGCATGCCTGGCTTATTTTAGGGTTTCTTTCTTTTGCATATTCCCTAGCTGGTTCTGGGATGCAAGAAGAAGGAGCCAGTGCAACTGCAGTGTTGATGCAAAAGCTACTGGTGCCATTTCTCGGTCTGAGGAGGGCAGATGTCTCAGGGTATTAATGGCGCTTCAGTGATCAGTCTGCTGAAAGACAGTGGCCCAGATTGTATACAGACTCACTGAATCCATCTTCAAAAAAGATCCCATTTTGTATTAAGCTTGACTCAGAGCTGACCTCCAGTTCCAGAACAACAACAAAATGTACCCGACCTTGTATTCCAGGGGTGTTCCCTCATCATGACCAGACATAGGATCTCTCCTTGTTCCACCTGCTTCACCTTAATCTGGGCTTTGCCCACTTAGCAGCTGAAAACAATGCCAGGCCATAAACCTTGTTTTTAGTCCATAGAGTCTCTCCTTGTTTCACATGGCTTCATCCTTGTTTTTAGTCCATAAGCTGATAAACTAATTGTCCATAGCCAAGTCGATCTTCATGCCCCGAATTAAGAGACTGTATCAGAAACCCTTAGATATTTACTAAATCTAATTTATATTAATCTATCTTCTTACACCCCAAAGACCACCCAGGAGCCAACTCCGTTGTAAATACATGAGGGTTGTTTATTCAAGCTCAGAGCTTGGACTCCCAACACTCACTGACACAGCAGTTCGAGTTGAGAGCCCCTAGACCCAAAAGTACAAAGTTTATATAGAGACTCAGACAAAGAAGCAGCTTCTTTACCATATGATTGGATGACATTTGGGTAGCTAGTCATGTCCATTTCTGATTGGCTCGTTGTTACTGACTAACCAGCTGAGGTCAGCTTGACCACCAGAAAGTTTGTTTAGATTTTTTGGTTAGTCATAACACTGAGGAGTCTCACCAGGCACCCTGTCAAAGATGCAGGAGGAAATAGGGCCCAACTTCTTTTTTAAAATCTTTTATTGTTTTTTTATTTGTGAATTTCATATCATGTACCCTGTTCCCACTCATCTCCCACCTCCCCTCAGACCTGCCCTCCACCCTTGCAACCTCTCCCAACAGAAAAAAAATCTCATTTTGGAAGCTTTAATGTGTCTCAGTGTGTCCCACAATATTCCCTTTTGTCCACATTTTTTTGCTCGCAAATGTTCATTATAATGACTCCTTGGTCTGATTATAAGGCCTCTGGCTTCCCAACTTCTAACCCCTTGCAAATGACTCTTTTGCTGAAAGATCTCAGTCAAGATGCTGCACCCCCACGCCTCAATTCCTCATGGATAAAATAAGGGTCTATGGAGAATACATGAATTAATAAGCCCAGCACAGAAGGAAAGAGAGAGACCATGCAAGAGTCTGAGCTTAGTCTTTTGTTCTCCACAGCCCTGGTTCTCCTCTAAAGAATTTGTGATCTTGGTGACTGTGTTTTGAATTCTTATAAATCTTTGAACTACTGTCTACTGACATCCTGTAAAGCAGAATGCTTATACTTTCTAAGATTTGAGGACATCATCCACAAGATAGACACAATTAAATTCAGGAATGGACTCCCAGGTGGGCTCAGCCTAAGATCTCTCTGTACACCTTTTTAGCTATTTATGTATTGGCACAAAGTCCTTAACATCTGTCATTTGACACCCTCCCCATCAGTGTGTGATCAGACCACACCAACTGGGACAATCGTGCCTGTCAAGAGGGACAATTGAGACCAAACGACCAGATGGCTGATCAAAGAGGTCTTTAGAGAATACTGTTCAGACACAAGGGGGGAGTTTGTCAGATCAAACCGAAGTCATGCTGTGCACAGTGGCACTTGCCTGTAATCTCAGTACTTGGGAGACCAAAGCAAGGATGATTGTAAATTTGAGGCTAGCCCAAGGTAGCTAGACCCTGCCTCAAAGCCAGAAACAAGAAAACAGTGACTTGTATCAGCCCCTCCAAAAATAGCTCCAGATGAGAAGTTACCTGATGTTGTTACCTGAAGTTGCCTAAATGCCTTCTAAACTCAGCTCCTACTTGCATTCTGTTTCTATTTGTTTCAGACGCAGGAATATTTTGGAGAATTTCGGACTAACTCATAGCTGCTTGCTGTACTCCAATGTGCACAATTATATACTGGAAAGTTTTTTTTTAACTGACGAGAAGCCATGCTGCCAATAAAGTGTGTACATGATGGAATGATGCACAGCAGGTGACTACAGGGGATAGAAGGAAAGACGGACACTTTCATTTGCTGTATTCTGAATACAACTCTTCCTGAGTGTGCACACTAATAATATTTGCACACACATGTTATTAATCACTTAATAGGAACACAAGTTTAAAGGTTGGCAGCATCTCACAATATCCCTCCTCATCCTTGGTCAAATTTAAAGGGAAAAATTGAAGCGTGTTTTTCTCTTACCCAAGAACCATAAAGCAACAATCAAAAACTCAGTTTCTATGAAGCCAGAGCAGGAAGCCTGTTAGCAGAGACCCAGCCACAAGAGCATTGTGGGAATGAGAAGGCCTCTCTGACCCTGGGGACTTGGACAAGACACCCTTGAGGCATACCAGATAATATGCCTGGTCTCTTTGTGCACCAGGCACTAGGTAGAAGCCCTTTCTAAGGTCTGTGTCAAGACTTCTCCAAACAGTCTTATCAAGGGGACTATTAGTGTTTCAATTTTACAAATGAAAAACTGCAGCTCAGGGAGGTTGAGCCCCTGGTTCCAGATCATAAAGCTGGAGTTGCAGGACCAGTTTGACTGAGAACAACTATACCCTTAACCAGTCTTTATACCTTGGACACCCTGAACACAGTCAGCCCACACAGGACCACTTTGCCTCCTTCAGACACTCTTACAAACTATCATAAACAGAATGCACATGTATCCAGTATGGGTTCTGACTGTAAGAGCTTGGCTGAACTGAAATTCTGCTAACACATCTTGAGAACTGTAGCTTTATACATTTTATTCTTTTGGGTTAATGAGACAGTCTGGGGACTGGCCTGGAGCTCACAATCCTCCAGCCTCTGCTTTCAAAATACTGTAGTTACAGGCCTGAGCTATGGTGCCTGTCTTGATTGTTTCATTGGAGTATAATTGCATAGCATGAAAGTGAGCTGTGCTTAATGTACTGCGGTGACCCCTCACTGCCCAATCATCCTCCTGCTCCTTGAAGCCTAACCACTTCCCATTCTCAGCCTCAGATGGCCACTGGCCTCTTTTGGGTCCAGGATTTTGACTGTTTTGGCATTCTGTGAAAAATTAAATCCCACCACACATTTTATTTGTGGCTGCAATTTTCCATTTGGCAAGGCTGTCCTGAGACTTGTCCCTGGGATAGAGGTGTCAACTTGTTCCTTTCTAACGTAATTTTATTGTTGTTGCTTATATGGGAGCCATGTGTGCAGGTCGGAGGATGACTTTGTGGAGACAGTGGTTCTTTTCCCCTTTACCTGGGTTCCAGGGTGGAATTCAGAGCCTCAGCTTGGACAAATGTTTTGCCTGCGGAGCCATCTCCCCAGCCATAGCTTGTCCCTTTAACCCCCAATGAGTGAGTTCCACTCCGGAACTATACAGCAGTCTGAGGTTCCATTCCCAAACTGAAATCTGGATTTCCTTGTTTTGAATATTGGTGTCTTTTGTGCATGTTTGTATGACAGGTTCTCATATGGTCTAGACTAGTCTTGAACTCCTAATCCTTCTGTCTCAACCTCCTGAGTGCTAGAATTACAGACCTGCACCAGCACATCCAGATTACAGTTTACTTTTGTTTCTTTCTTAAGTTATAAAAACAAAAATGTTAATTTTGGCTCATGGTTCTGGAGGTCCAAGGTAGAGGGGCCACATCTAATGCTAGCTCAGGTTCCCAGGTGAGAGAGAGTGAGCCCTTGTCACATTTTAGTCTGGATAGAAATGAGTGTCTTTGCTTCTCTTGGGATGCTATGGGAGTGGAGTTGCTGGGCAACCTGCTCTGTGTACTTTTAACTATCTGTGAAAGTACCAAACTATTCTCCACGATGGCTGCTTTTGTGTTCACACCAACAATATGGTAGGACCATTTAAAGGGCTTCTACAAATGAGAGTTAATTTCTATAGTCCCTTTCTTCTTTAGAGAGATAATGTAAGCATCAGTTTTCCAGGTTTCACCCATTCTACTGAGAGAAAAAAAAACAAAGGCTGCATGACCCCGCGGCATGAAACAACCTCCAGCCACATGCTACAGTCTGGAAATTCAAAAATCTTGGAAAGCCCTGCAAAAATGCATCCCACAAAGAACTGGCCAGAGCTCCTGGGAACCAGGCTGACGGACTTGGCAGGACCCCAGTCCCGCCCACTCCGCTTCAGGAGGCGGGACTTAGCCAGGAAGGCGGGTCCGGTGGGCAGGAATGAGAGAGCTTGTCTCCTGATGGCCCTGCCCACCCAGAGAAAAGCAGCTTCGGCGGAGGGCGGAGCTGGTAGGTGGAGCACAAAGCCTGCGCTCCGCTTTAAAGCCCCGCCCACCCCACGCTCAGCTCCGCCCCGGGGGCGTGACTAGGGGCGGGGTCTGGCGGGGAGGGCTCAAGCCCAGGCCCCGCCCACCACTGTGTTGGGGCAGGTTCTTGAGTGGGCTGCTCCAGAGCAGTGCTCCGCGTTTGCCATGGCCGGGCTCCTGGTGCTGCTTGGTCCGGCGGGAAGAGTGAGCGCCCGGCTGCAGACCCGGGCCCCTTGGTTCCTAGGAGCCGCCACCTCCTGTGCTCCACCGCTCTGGGCCTTGGCCTTGGCCCGCCCGGGGCCGGACACCCGGCTGCTGCGCACCGCCCGCGAGGACTACCTCAGCCGCCAGGTAAGCCTCTCCACACCCACTCGGACCCTGATCCCTAGGTGACCCGAGCGCCGTGCCAGGGCCAGCCCCAAGGACAGTTTTTGCATTGCACCTGCGGAAACGCGTCACCTCCGGGGTCACTGAGTTCTCAGATCCCTGGAATCCAAGAAACATCTCTTTCAGTTACCAGCCGGAGAAACTGAGGCTTGGAAACTGAAGCTTGGGTGCTATGGTGCGCGACCCAAGGTCATGGAGTCGTCGGCGGAGCCCCAGTTTCGAAAGCCAGAACAGTGGTGTTACCGAGCGGATCGCACGGGGCCTGAACTCGATATGAACTTCTAAGCCTCTAAGCCGGCCCCTGGATTGTCTCTTTTGAAGTTCAGTTCAGGCCTGGGCACTGGGCCCAGGAGGCGGTGTCGCGGGGTGCCGATGTATCTAACGCCTCCCTCTGTTTGTTGCTCCACCCTTTTTATCTAACTGGAAGAGCAGGCTCTCGGGCAGGCAGTCCATCCTGTTTCGTTGTAGTTACTTTCCCTGAGTGCTAAGAGAGAAAACTAGCTTCTGTTCAGACAACTAGCTTCTGTTCAGACGGCAGCGTATCTCAAGTAGGTCTCTGAAGAAAGTAGTGGAGCTTCAGTATCAGAAGCGTCAAGTAGTGGCACAAGGTCTGGAGGAGTCTGGAAGACCACCGCCATGATTCAGGCAGTTCTGAGCTCTGTCTGCCTTTGTAGCTTTTCAGTAAGTAGCCAAGGGGATTGGTCCCTGTCCGCGGGTGCCTCGCACAAAAGTGGACCGACTTCCTTACCCTCTCCTCTCCTGCTTGGCAGACAGGACCCTTTCCTCATCTCTGATCCTGAGCACAGGGCAGGATGCTCAGAATATACCAGGCTGCTTCCTGGTGATTCTTCAGAGCACAGAATAGCTTCCCTCTCCTCCAGAAAGTCTTCCCTGACTACCTGTGGTGTACCTCCCCCACATCCCCACCCCTCTACTGTCCCCTGAGCTCTGATCTCCTCTGCCTTCGTGGTCTGGAACAACCTCTCACCTTGTTCCATCATGTCAGCCTTGTTGGCAGCCCATTGCCTCACAGGTGTGTGTTTACAGCAAGGATGAGTGTGGTCTCAGGCTCCTGGGGTCCCTGTCTAACGCTGATCAGATACTATCACTTTTCCATGTCTATAAGAGAAGGTGTTAGAAAGTCATTTCCCAGAGGGTGAAGGTGATAGGAAAAAATCATGCTGGCTGGCATCTGGTACATTATTCCAACACCAGCAGTCGCCACTGTCATCAGTGTGAGTACACGCCACAGCAGGAGCCACACTCATCTCTTCTGCCGGTTGATAGATGGATGCAATCAGAGTGGGATCAGAACCTAACAGAGGGCGAGAACAAAAGATAACTCCTTAAGAAACCAGCTGTGGGGGAAGGGCCTGCCCTTGGCCTCAGTCCTGTATCCCACTCCACCTCCACCCAGACTGCCTTCATTCGGAGGCCAGCTGGAGTCTCCAAATTCTAGACATTAAATCAAGTGTCTGAGTGACATGCCAACCTCTGCCTATGGCAAGGACTGCACTGTATCAGAGAAGGGAAGACAGACTGCACAAGAAGCCTGCCCTTTCAGATCACATGAGTCAGGGTCACGTAGACCAAGTGAGTGGAGGCCACTTGTGACATTGAGGGGGACACTCTGATGCATGTGGCTTGCTGGCTTCCCTTAGCTTATGGGCATCACTCCCTCCTTGCTTGTCTTGGTGTGTCCCCTCCCTGGTATTTTACTGTTTGTCGCTCTGTGCTCCTAAAGTCATAGTGTCCTTTGAGGTTTCTGGTTGGTTGCACTATCCCTTACTCTGGAACATTCTGACCCAGAGAAGATACAGACAGTGTAGTGCTGGGACTTGAATTAGGTTAGCCACTGTGCGGTCCTTGGTTATATGCTCAAACCCCTCTGGGCTTTGCAAATCCTCTTCTTTTCATGGGGATGTTGTGAGGATTGTATGAACTAATATTTTCATGCCACTTTGGAACACAACCTGATAAAAAGTAGCACACACAGTGCTTATCAAATGGGTGGAAGCAAGTGTCATCACGATACCACATGATTAACCTTCCTGCTCCTTTTCTAGTCTGGCTTCCTCTGGTTGTTTTGAAACACAGTCTCATATATTCCAACCAGGCTGGTATTCAACTCAATAAGCCTGAACTTCTGATCCTCCTGCCTCTACCTCCAAAGGGCCAGGATTATAGACTTATACCACCAAGTTGGGTTTATACTATGCTAGAAAGTAAAAGCTTTTCACACGCTAGACACTGTACCACTGAGCTGTATCCTCACCTGAGCCCTTTGAGGTCAGTGTGTCAATGTCGCACAGGGCAGTCCAGAGTGCTTGTGGGTAGTAAACAGCAATGCTTCATGGAGAATGAGCATCTACAAATGCCTGTTGATTGCAAGTCACTCTCATAAATCCCATTGGTTCAGCCTTTTTAAACCCCTCAAGGACTTGGAAGAAAAATGCATGGTCCTTCATGTCCTGCAAGAGTGGTCATTCCTAACAGGAGAGACTTTTCCAGAACATTCTGACTCTGGAGGCCAAAAGAAAAGCTGCCACCACCTTCTTTTATTGGCCAGCCCTTGCTAGTCTTCCCTTCAAGAGCCCCGCACCCCCTCCTGACATGCTGGCAGAGGCTGTGCTTCTTTCTGATAAGTATCCTCTACCTCTGGGCTGCAGATGGGACTGCTGAGCAGATAGGACAGTCCACAGCCCTCCCACGGCCTCATCTCTGTTCGGTGTCATCAAAAGCCCATTGATTCTTGGCCCAGGCAATCTCAGTTAAGGCCCAGTCTCCATGGCCCAGAGCAGCCACAGCTGTCTCTGCTGAGGACCCCTTTGTCTCATCCCTTTTGCCTTAGGTTTGGCAAAAGCCCTTCCGACCCAGAAAGGAGACTAGAAAGACAGCCAGACTTCCAGCTAGGAAATAAACAGCAGCTTTTGCCGTGCTGGGAGAGCAAACATTAGCACCAGACTTTTGTTTGTTTTAGAGAGGGGAGCAGGCTGGAGAAATGGCTCAATGATTAAGAGCACTGGCTGTTCTTACAGAGGACTTGGGTTCAATTCCCAGCACCCACAGGACAGCTCACAATCGTCTGTAACCCAGTTTTAGGGTGATCTGAGGTCCTCTGGCCTCCGAGGACACTAGGTATGTGCCTGGTGCATAGATATACGTACATGCAGGAAAACACCCATACACATAAAATAAAGATTGAAATTGAAGAGGGGAGCCTTGGAAAGCCTAATGAAGGTACCGTTTGATTAGGACTTAAAGGCTACTGCAGAGGGACTCTTGAAGGAGGTAGCATTGGCATTTCCATCTGATGTGTGGGATGGATACACACATACTCAGCCCCTGGAGCACATCCTGAGCTAGCAGAGCCTGGACAGAGGGCCAGGTGATCAGGCTTTCATCTCTAAGCTTAGTGATCGCCTTCCAGTCACCCCTGGCCTGGAACTGATGGCAAGGCCGAGGGCCCAGGCCTTTTCCCAGATCTGCACAAATCAGAGCTTTTGATCTGTCCAGACATAGGTACAAACAAGAACACTCAAGCTGCCAACTGGCCAGCATCCACAGACAACAGCTTTGTGCACCTGGGGCCTGGTGAGGGACACGAGGTCTTAATCCTTATCCCACAAGTGCAAAGTGAGGACCCAGAACTGCAGCAAGTGGCTGCCACAAGTAAGAATAGACCTCATGATCCCCTGCAGTGGGACACAGCTAGCTATGTAGTTGGAGGGCTTGGGGACTGCTGCTCAGAACACAGGGCCATTTTCTTTTCACTAGGGGAGTCCTGACCCATCTCTTGAGGATCCTGGCATGCTCATTTACTTGGCTTTTCAGAGTTGCTCAGCTGCAACACACTTATAATCAGGAAGAAATCTCCTCAGCTGTAGGATCCAGAACCAGAGGTGATCATCAAGAGCCAAAGACTCAAAAATCCTTTGGCTAAAAGCACTCTTTTTTTTTTTTTTTTTTTACTTTATTTTTTATTTCTTCAAGTTACATCTCAATTGAAATCCCCTCCCTACCCCGCCTCCAGTCCCACCCTCCCACCCTCTTCCGCCTCAACCCACCCATCCCCTAAAAGCACTCTTGTAAGGGTATATTTTGTCTAATCCAAGTGTGGCTAAGATCTCTGTTGTCTGTCCCAGATTTTGTGTACTCAGAAAATGATCCACTGCATGTTAAGATGCCCCATGTGACCAGCAAGATGGCTTGGTGGGTAAAACGCTTCTTGCCTTGCATGCCTGGCAACCCTGAGCACAATTTCTGGTACCCACTGTGTGGTTTGAATAAGAATGTCCCCATAGGCTCAGGCATTTCAACACTTGGTCCCCAGTTGGTGGCGCTGTTTGGGGAGGTGCAGCTTTTCAGTAGGGGTGGCCTTTGAGTGGAACCAACTGCTCCACTACCAGTTTGTTCTATGCTTCCTGATAATCTCTCTCAGCTCCGTGCCCCATGCTTGCTGCTTGCTGCCACGCCACCCACCATGACGGACCCTTACCCCTATGGAACTGTGAGCCAAAGTGAACTCCTTCATAAGTTGCTCTTGGTCATGGTATTTTATCACAGCGACAGAAAAGCAGCTAATGCACAGATGTAACGGGTGAAGTAAATAGAGTCCACAAAGTTGTCCTTTAACTCCACGTACATACTGCGACATGCAGGACTGTGTACCCGTGATTGTGTGTGTGTGTTTGTGTGCGTGCACGCCCTCGCATGCACACACACACACACACACACACACACACACACACACACACACACAGATTGCTACATAGCATGGGTAATTGCTATACACATTCTGGTTAGTATTTTCTCCAGGAATTGGCCTTCCCTATCATGTTTCCTGTCCAGTGAAGGCACATGGCTTTTGGAGCTCCATCCTATTCCAACCTTACTCCCCTCTCGGGGTAGTGTAAACATGGAGTTGTGTGCTCAGTCCACAGACTCAGGTGGTCTGAATTCTCATGTTAGTCACCTTTCTCTCATTTCTGTGGCCAAATATTTTTGCAAAAGCAATATCAGAATGGAAGGCTCATCTTGGCCCACACTTTGAGACTGTAGTCCATCTTGATGAAGTCATGGTGGTGGGAAGGAGCGGCAGTCAGTCCAACTCCGTCTGCAGTCAGAAAGCAGAGATTAACCGTGGTGCCCAGCTCCATTCTTCTTATCCAGCAGGGGAGTCCCGTCCGAGGAGCGGTGCCACCTATGCTCAGGGTGGGTCTGCCTTCCTCCATTAACCCCCTTGGGAATACTTTCACAGACCTACCCAGAGGCATCTCCTAAAGTTATTCCAATCAAGCATCACACGTCTGGCCTTAATAACAAGCCCCGTGCTGCTCCTCAGATGCTCAGTACATTAGCCCCTGTGCTAGAGGTCAGAAGTCCAAATCTGCCTCACTCGGGCTAAGGTCAAGATGACAGCAAGGCTAGTTTCTTCCTGAGGCTCCAGGGCAGAGTCCACATCCTGCCTATTACAGCTTCTAAAGGCCTCCTCCCTCGCTCCTGGCCACGCCCACATGTTAGTAAGTGCGCAGAACAGCATCTTCAGACTTCTGCACTTCCTGTCACCTCCTCGCTCTTGGACTCCTCCTGCGGTAGGAGAGGACCTGGACATCGCTGGGGCCATCGTGCTGCCGACCTAGTCCTTGTTTAGTAGGCGTGGTGGTAATTGACATCCGAGTAGGTAGGTAGGGGTGCACATCTCAGATAAGGGTGAAAGCCAGTGGCAGCTACCAAACTAACCTCCCCTCGGTCTGTGCACAGGAGCCCAGCAGAATCACTGAGCCAGGAAACAATCCCAACAGCACAGAGAAAAAGCTAAGCAAGTCGCAGCAGCTGAAGAAGGTTTTCCAGGAATACGGGGCCGTGGGCGTGTCGCTGCACATTGGGATCTCCCTGATCTCCTTGGGAATATTTTACACACTAGTTTCCAGGTACGTTTCGACAGTGTTCATTATGTTTGTGGCTGGATGTGGTAGCGCACACCTATGAGTGCTTAGAGGGCCTGAGACTGCAAGTTCCAGGCCAGGCTGGCCTTCAGCCTAAAGCCTGTCTACAAATAATGACAGAAGGAAGGAGAGAAGGGGGTGCGCCCAGCTGGTAGAATACTTGCCCATCCTCCACAAAGCCCTGGGTTCCACTCCTCAAACAGCATCAACCACACCTGTAATCCCAGCATTCAGAAGGTGGAGGCAGGAGGGTCACAGTTCCAGGTCATGTGTCCTTGGCTACATAGAATTTGAGGCCAGCTTCGGCTACATGTGACCCTGTCTCCTACACATTTTTTTTTTAATCTGCTGTAAGGTAGCCTGATATGTGAATTTTGTTATCATTACAGGTTTATTTGTGGAAACCTATGTACTCACTCCAGTTACTTGTGTTATATATTTTTGAAATATAGTTCATCTGGATCTGAGAGATGGCTCAGTGGGTAAGCTCATGCTCGCCACACAAGCCTGACTACCTGACCTCTATCCCCAGAACCCACAGTGGAAGGAGAGAACCAGCCCCTGAGAGCTGTCCTCTGACTCCACATGCAAGCCATGGCATGTGCATCACCCATCCTCACATACACACAATAATCATAAGATTTTTTTTGTCGTAAAAAGCAAAAAATACTGTTAATCTTAGTATTTGTTAAGACAAATCAGTTTCTTCCTTTAATCCCTGGCTATAATGTTCTCTTTGGCTCTTTCTCCTCCCAGTGGCATAGACGTGTCTGCAATCCTGCTGAAGCTTGGCTTTAAAGAGCCGCTGGTACAATCCAAAATGGCAGCAGGCACCAGCACATTCGTGGTGGCATATGCCATCCACAAGCTGTTTGCTCCCGTGAGGATGAGCATCACCTTGGTCTCCGTGCCCTTCATCGTCAGATACTTCCGCAGAGTAGGACTCTTTAAACCTCCAGCCACCAAGCCTTGAAGCCAATTTCTTCTAAACTACAGAATTTGGGTTGGTTTTTTTTTTGTGGGGGGAACGACAAAAGAGGCTAATTGCTATGCTCCTTATGAGTTGTTTTACTTTTTCCAGCAAAAATCGGATGTTTTAAATTACCTCTTAAAAAAAAATGCTGTTCCTCACAGAGCCATGTTCATGACTTAAAATGTCAGCAAGACATCAAAATGAGTTAACAACCAGGCCTGGAGGTGCAGGCCAGTAAAACCATCAGGAGACTGAGGCGGGAGGAGCTCAAATACAAGCCTGATTGAGCTACTTAGTTTAGGATCAGTTAGCAATTTAGTAAGACTGTGTTGATCAACAGTGAAGAGAGGCCTGAGAAGTAGAAGTAGAGCCCTCACTTGGCACACAAGAGGTCCTAAATTCAATCCCCAGTACAAGATTGATTATAAATTATTCCTTCTAGATCTGTGGGGCAGGAGTCCTGTCTGCAAAGCCCGGGGGACGGGTAGGGGGGATATATGCTCAGGTTCTTAAAAAGCAATGGTTAAGCTGGGCATGGTGGCGCACGCCTTTAATCCCAGCACTTGGGAGGCAGAGGCAGGCAGATCACTGTGAGTTCGAGGCCAGCCTGGTCTACAAAGCAAGTCCAGGACAGCCAGAGCTGTTACACAGAGAAACCCTATCTTGAAAAACCAAAAAAAAAAAAAAAAAAAGCAATGGTTAATTTGATGGCCTTTTAAACACCCCTCCCCGATTTGCACTGGCAGCAGGCTGCCATTTAATATGCAGTGTTGTGTACAGACAGCTGCCAGCACTACAATTAATGAAGCAAAACTTAACAATCCATAATCACAGCCTATATTAACATCAAGCCCTTGACATTCACAACACTTGCTTTGGGGAAAGCAAGCCAAGAACTTTTTGTGTGCTCCACTGTCTCCAAAGCATCTTTATGTCTGGATGTGGTAAGGCTGTTTGTCTGAAATTTCACTGACACAGGGAAGTATTGTTTGTAAAATATGGAAATGCTGCCCCGTTGAAATGTCATCCCTTGGCTCCTGATGCCCATGTTCAGGGGATTCAAAATCCACAGAAGCTAAAAGCACCTAGCTTTCTTAGACAATCTACTTAGCTATCTGAAACTTGAGGCATATTCCAGAGTTGACATGTTTACAGTGGGCCACTGAATTTTTTATGACCAAATCATATGCACAAAATATTTGCACCACTTTCTGAAAAAAAAAAAAGAATATTGCTTGTTCTAACTGTAAAGAAAGCAAGAAATAATACAAGCTAGGGAGAAGAGAGATGTCTTAATTAGGGTTATATTGCTGTGATGAAATACCATAAACAAAACCAGTTTAGGGAGGAAAGGGTTAATTCACAGCTCCATATAACAGTTCATCAAAAGCAGTCAGGGCAGGAACCTGGAAGCAGGAGCTGATGCAGAGGCCATGGACAGGTGCTGCTTACTGGCTCGCTCAGCTTGCTTTCTTACAGAACCCAGGACCACCGGCCCAGGGGTGGCAGTGGTTGCCACACCTTTGACAAATCTCCATCTCCAAAAATATTTACATTACGATTCAAAACAGTGCAAAATTAGTTATGAACTAACAATAAAGATAATTGTATGGCTGGGGGTCACTACAAAATGAGGAACTGTATTTAAAGGTCACAGCATTAGGAAGGTTGAGAGCCACTGCCGTAGAAGCCAGTTCCATCACTCAAGCCTCCCCTCTGGGAGGGCTGACAAGGAACACTTGTTCTGCCTGACCCAAAGGAAACTCCATTCCACAAGGCAGTCCAAATATCCAGAAAGGGGTTCACGGGGACTCTAAGATTTCTAGTGGTTAAATAAAAGCCAGCACTCTCCAGGAGCTTGTGACACCAGTTGCCCTCTACCAAAAGGAGTGACTTCCCTTACCTCTGGCAGAAGGGACTTCTGGCTCTCCCATCGACATATACCTGTTGCCTAGCAGCATATCAAGGGGATGCTTGTACCTCAAGAACCTGATACAATTTTTAGTGCTCTTAGTCCTCATCTCTATCCTAAACTCCCCCAGCTCACGGGCTTCCCTTTCCCCAACTACTCCCCTTCTTATAACCCAGCTATTCTCACTGCCTTGGCTCCTGCTAGTCACTGTGCTCTCTCTATTCTCTGTCCCATGATATTCTCCCCTCACCGGTAGCCCTGGCCATGTTCAGTCTTTCTCTCTGCTCTGGACTCTTACAGATGCCTCTGGCTGCTCCCTCGCATGTCTACAATAAAAACCTTTAACTATACCTTATCAGTTTGTACAGTTCTCCCCTGGGGAGCTACTGTTTGAACTTTGAGGTCTGTTCAGCTGCATGGTGGAAAGGTTGCGTTCACTTTTCTTGCTCATGATTCCTTTTAAATTACAGTCAGAAAACAAAAGAACTGTTATCCAGCAGAAAGTGGATTTTTCAGAGATCTGGCTGACAGTTTCTTAGCTCACAGTTACCCCATGTCATTTGTCTCAGTTAACATTTAAGAGTTTTTGTGAGACAAATTCACCATTTGTGAGCTCATTAAAGTGGGATTGTGTTATTTTCCTCTTAATGCAGCCCACTGCCAAGAGCCTTTTCTGATTTTAAAATCAGGATGTATTACAGAAACTAATCTCATGTAGCTAAGCAAGCCCAGGGTCAGTGACAGGTGGACTTGGATGCGGCCTCTCCATCTTGCCTGTCTTTAAACAGCCATGTTAGCATTCAGGCTCTGGATGCTAATCATGATACCCTCCCATTCAGGTCCCTAAGTAACACCTATGCAAAGAAACACATTGAAAGCAGCAATAAACTGAGCGTACCCACAGCTATGTGTGTTCCAAACCTAATGCCTGTACCAAGCAGCCAGAGCACAGGAGGAGGAGTTGAGGCTGAGACTACCGCACCGTATAAACCTACCAGCGAGACATGCAGGTCTGCCTCTACTTATGCTCAATGGAACTGGAGCAAGGCAACTATTTGAAGATGTAAGCCATTGTTTCCCTCGGCTTAGATTCTGTGAAGCAAATAAAAATCTTTGTAAAATTGTGTTTGCCATCTTCTGGTAAGCAGTCACTGCTGCCAGTTAGGAAGAGCACCGCGTGAATGTGGCACGAGCTGCAGGAGACGGGTGTGCCACTCAGCGTGGGTCCCTCTAGTTACATCAGTTACCCGCAACTTGGGTGGACACTAGCAATGTTGCTACTTCAGCAAGGTCAGTTAAGTTTAGCATGGGACTGGGGACCAACGCTTATTTGTTCTAGAGGACAGCCTCTGTAGTTCCCCTCAGGCATGTTCTGAAGTGTGATGGTGGTCCAAGTGACACGACAGTTTATCCTGGCCACTTGCATTTCCAGTTGTCCGACATGTTGTGTCCTAAGTTGACCGTGGAAACCTGTTTCTCTGATTCCAACTTCCCCCTCTGGTTGATGGACAGGGGGCACTGGCAGCTAAACTCTGCATGTTAGGAGCATATCCAATGAACCAGAAAAGCACCTATCTGCCCAAGTCTTCCAAAAATGAACAGGTCACCAAATGATTACCCATGTACTTGAGGTAGAATTTAGACATATATATATATATATTTATATATTTAGCAAGTTTGCACACATGACAGAAAAGAAACAGCCATTAACATCCAGAAACACCTGAGTCAAGTCCCAAGACAGAGGTAGAGCATGGGCTCCATTACAGTGGTTAAGGGTCTGAATCCTACACAGGCTTAAAGCTGAAAACAAGAAGGCTGTAAAGGGATGCCACTTAAGAAAATGGAAGTCTACACAAACCTTTATTTGTAACATTTAAAAGAAAATTACAGATTCATTCCAATAGCTTTCCCAGGCCTGGCGACCCAATAAGTTACGCACACACTCAGGCACTTGAAGGCTAGAACACAGGTGATCACGGGGTGGGGAGGGGGTCAGGCAGAGTAACTTTTCCCACAGCGAGACCCCACAAGGAACCTCGTGAGCACAGGCCATGGGGACCTTCCCTCCAGATTACTAGATCAGGAAAAAGCAGCATGGTCCTTGGTGGCTGTGCAGTGCCACGTGTTCAGGTGGGGCTTCCTGGATACAAGGCCAAGGACTACCTGCTCAGTAAGGCAAACTGAGGGCAGTGACGGATGGTCTGGGAGGTCTCCATGTTACACTGAGGGCAGTGACGATGGTCTTGGAGGTCTCCATGGGCATTTCTCACAGATGCACAGTCCCCATTGCTCCAGATTCCCTAGGATGATTGGCTAGTCAGCTCTTTGCTTTTGTGGCCAGTTGGTGGCTTTGAGGAATTGGCTATGATCCAGGGGTGCTCGAGGACTTCTGCCAGCGTCAGCCTCTGGCTTGCATTGTGTTTTAACAGTCTTGAAATGAGGTCCCTGGCTCCCTCTGTCACAAAGTCAGGGAATGTGAATTCAACCTGCAGAATAAATGACAAAATGGCACAAACATGGGTCAGAGGTGTACGTAAATAAACATCAGCCCTCAGCAGGAGCCTATGAGCAGCGCCTTACCCGTGATATCCTTCTGTAGGTCTCCTGATGAGTGCGTGCCTCGAAGGGAGGCATCCCAACTAGGAACTCATAGCAGAGGACACCCAGGCTCCAGAGGTCCACCTTCTCATCATGCATTCGGCCTTCAATCATCTCCGGGGGCAAGTAGTCCAGAGTGCCACACAGCGTGGTTCTCCTGAAACCAATGGAGGCCGGGTTTGACACTCTGACATACCACATGGTGACATAGCACAAACATCCCCCAGGCTAGGCCAGTGCTATCAGGCAGATGCCCATCTAAATTCCTACTTTTAGGTAGGAAATGGACAGAGGGAAGTGTGTAAGGTCACACACTAGCCACCACACTTTCCCCAGACTTGAACAACTCCAGAACCTCTTAGGAAATCCAGGGAAAAGGATGTATTTCTCTCATCCCAGTAATACCACCAAGGCTGAGACACGATAGTGAATTTTGCAGGCCCATCAGGGCTCTGAAACAAGACCCCATCTCAGAAAAGTTCTCTGTAAATACAACTTGGGGTTCCACATGAGCTCAAAATGAAGTGACACCACTTGTAGTATTGACTCACATCTGTAATTCCAACATCTGATAGGATGAGGCAGGAGGATTGACAGAGGTTCAAAGCCAACCTGTGCTACAGCGTTTCAGTGAAGGGAAGATAGAAAAGGAAAGTCTTAGAAATGTAAAGATCTACAAGATAAACGTGGCCATACTTCATGGAACTGCTCTGGGTTCTTCGTACTTTGACGGTTTTGTTTCAGGGTTTTAAAGGTCTTATGTTTATGCCACATGTATGGGCATTTTGCCTACATGTCTCTCTGTGTGTATCAATGCTTTGTGCTCAAGGAGGCCAGAAAAGACCTGGAGCTGCAGGTAGAAATGGTTTCGAGTGGGTGCTGGGAACCGAATCCAGGTCATCTGCAAAAGCCACCCATGCTCTCAATAGCTGAGCCATCGCTCTAGGTCCCCCCCCCTTTTGAAAGTGTCTTACTGTGTAGCCCTGACTGGCCTCCAAGCGGTTACCCCCTGGCCTCATCGGGCTGAATTCTTCTGCTTTTAAGATAGTTCTCCCAAGCTGACCTTGAACTTGAGATCCTCCTCAGCCTCTCGAGTGCTGGGATTAAAGCATGCACCACCACACAGGGCTTAGGTTCCTTTCTCTCACCTTCCACAGAGATTGAGTGTGTGTGTATGTACACGCTATGTAATAGCTGATTTTAAAGCAGCTATAAGGTTTCATGGACAGCTTGAGAAATCTGAGTGTGGACTAAATATTAACTATTAAGAACCCTGCTAACCTTCTTGGAGGTCACATGGCGGTGACTATATAGACCATCTCTATCTTAGGAGATGCACACTGAGGCACTGATGATACAACTGATTTTGAATTCCCACAAAGCCCATACCACAGTGTCCAGGGCTCTAGAATGGAGATGTGGACCACTGTGTTGTCATCACTAACTCAGCATTTTCTGTCCATTTGGGTTTAGAGAACAAAAGCTGGAACAAACCAGGAGCACACAATGGAAGCTACTGTTGTTGAGATGGTGCCATGTCTGGTGCCCTCAGGCACAGTCTGTGGGATTCCCAAAGGATAGTCCCCAATAACCAGGCAAATATGACGGGGACTGCATTTGAGGCCATTGGTGTGAGTAGCTGTCAAGATTGACACCCATGAACCTGCAGGCTGTGTCTCTATCCCGACGTAACCATTGCACAGGTTATAGACCTACTTAATCATAGACCCCATGGTACAACTCTCTGGTGTTTCTTTCTCTAGGTAACAGGAGGTATCACTGATGTTAGTTAAAAACAGCTTGCCACAGTGCTACTGGAGACAAATACAACTTAGACTATACTACTTTTTAAAAAAAAAAAAGGGGCTTTAAATTTTTAAAACTACACTTATCAGTATGTTGTGTGTATGCCCTCGTAAGAGAGAGTACCACAGGGCAAGATTACAGGACAATTTGGCAGGGGTCAGTCTCTCTTCCACCAAATGGGTGCCAGGATTTGAACTCAGATCATCAGGCTCGGCAACAAGCACTATTACCTCCTAACCTTTCTCCTCTGGCCTCTAAAACTAGTCCCCAAGCTCGGCAGTGGTTAATTCCAGCACTCAGAGGGTAAAGGCAGGTGGATCTCTCTAAGATCCAGGAACAGCCAGGGATACACAACGAAACCTTGAACAACAAAGTAGTTCCCAAAGATGGCAACACCTTGACAGAAGATGCACACTTAAAGACATCTCGTTCCCATGAAATATCAAAGTCATTCAAACCCAAATTCCATTTGCAAAGTTTGAGAGTTGCCTACTTTTCAATTGTTGCATTAGACAATGTCTCTGTTTCAGCTGTAAATGTCTATTCCTGCCACGGACACAGCAGCAGGAGTCGGGCATCCCCAGCACTGCACCCACACCACTGTGGTTTTAGAGTTCCAAACAACTGGCATTTGGCTCTGCTTCCCACCCCCATAAGGTCCATGTCCCTCCAGGGCACACACCTGTGTTTAAGAACCACACATCAGCCATATCTCTTTAAGTTCATCACCCTCTTCCATTAGCCTCCAGCTAGGACCCTGAGCATCCATGAGCCAAGGCCTAGAGTGCCACAGCCCAGAAGGTCACAGAAAGAACTTCATCAGGTCTAAACTGCTCCACAGTATTCCTAGGTCAGCTAAGGCCTCTAGTATTTGGTTAACAATGCCAACCCCGACCCCCATGCCCTGCCCAGGGCCTCTGCTATCCTGGACCACTTACCTGGAAGATGGAGCATGTACAGACCACCCGAAGTCTGCAATCTTCAACTCTCCATTTGGCCCAAGAAGCAAGTTCTCCGGCTTAATGTCCCTATGGATGACCTTCTTGGAATGGCAGTAGGACAGAGCATTCGCCAACTCGGTGATGTACTGCTGGGAAAAGGAGGCACAGGGTTAGGTTTATGTAAGGCAGTCAAGCAACTGCAAGTTGATCCAACATTGACTAACACGTTTTTCAGGTTTTGAAGCAAACACCATAGAAAAAAGGGGTAAGTCTATAAATACCAACTGCAGATTGACAGACTCACTCCGGGCTTAGTTAACATGGTGCAAATACAAATAGTGTGATCCTGAGAGGCAGGGAAGGCACCAGCTATAAGCTGGAATTACAGTCCTACCAGGCAACCATGGAAGAACTGCACAGAATGGCGCAGTCAGCCATCAGAACAGTTAAGCAATCTTTACACATTTAAAAGGCCCTGACTAGGTGCGCAGACTCTGGCCTCCCATGGCCTCCAGATCTGAAGAATCTGCTCCTTACCAGTCCCACAGTCTGCTTTGTATCCCATACATAATATTCAAGATAAATATGTTAAGTTTTAATCTACATAAGAAGTAAGTACAGGAAAGAAGAGGTGGGAGTTCTCCAGCAAACTGGTCCTTTTCATGCTTCTTGTTCTTCCTTCCCTGAGACAAGACCTGCACTTCAGTGGTGGATACTTAGTCAGCATACATGAGCCACCTCAGCTCTAGTCATCACAAGACAGAGTTGAGGGTGACAGAGTGGGTCAAGTGCATAAGTGATTGGCAAAAAACGTTTTCCCAAAAGGAAAACAAGACAGAAAAAAGTCATTATGGAATAGGACACTTTTTTCATTCTTTTGTAGCCCACAGTCCAGACCAAACTTTGGACCACAATGAACTGCTGGTGAATAGAAGCAAGCCCCCCTTTCCACAGCAGCTGAGCTGACAGCGCACTAACAGGCAGAGGCAGGGAAGTCGACAGCCTAGCTCTGCCAAGACAGGGTAGGTAAGTCCTTCATAATTCCTGCTCTGCAACCAATGTCTGTCAGAGAAACAGAACCAAAAGGCTGAAGACTGATGCTGGAATGTATGGAGAGAAAATGGGAACTGTCCAGGCAGTCACTGGTTTGTCATTTCTTAGTATTGAAAGCTGCAGGCCCTGCACTTCCTATATAATCAGATATATTTATCCCTCTCAGGTCTCTGAGGTGGTTGAAGAATAGACAGCTAGAGTCTCATAGTTAAATTTTGAGTTGTTTAGGAATCAAGAGGGCGTTCTAGATCTAAGAAGATGGTTATAATAGTGATGCAAGTTAGTATGAAAGCTAAGTCAGTTATAGAACTTTAAATTCATGGAGATGGTTAGATGGTAGACTGTTAAAGTCAGGGGCCAAATATGTATGAACTGGACATTGGGAAGGTATACTGGGCCATTTATTTCTGCTGTTTTGTATAGTATTTACTGTTATTAGAGAAGGAACCATTTGTTGGACTGAAAGGGGAAGCTGTTGGGGGGAAGAGGGTGGAAGGGTGGGACAGGAAGGGGGAATTGGGAAGGGTTTGTGACTGAGATGTAACTTGAAGGAAAAAAAATAAAGTATTTAATAAAAAAAAAGATAGTGCAAGGTAAAAAAAAAAAAAGAAAACCTTTATTTTGACTATTTTAAACAGAATATGACTGATAGTTCTCTAGAGTAACACGATTCTGGGTGATATACTTAAGTCACATTTTGGGGAAGAAAAAAATATGAGCATTTAAAAATGTAAATTTCTATGAGATTATATAAAACAAATATTAACAGATAAAAAAAAGAAAAGGAAAAAGACTGAAAAATTAAATGCTAGAATGGAGGCAATAGAAGAGAGACTGAAAAATCCTTTGATTCAGAACAAAGGAGTTTCAGAGGAATCTAAAGCCTACAGGTCCATCTTGTGACACGAATGCAGAATGGCCCATAGAGATCCTAGATAAAGAGACTTCACCATCACAATCCAACAAGATATTGTATTTATATTGTCAAGGATCAATTGCTAGATGAAGGACAATATGCTGACTTAAGATGCCACCTTAGAGCAATGTCATACAATAGGTTATGTGTTTCATTTTGTAGAGTTTGGAGAATTAAAATATGTATATATGTTAATTCATCATACAATTGATTCATACTCAGGATTTCAATATGCTTTTGCCTTGAGTTCTAAAAAGCCTAATTCTGAGACTGCACCTTTATTAAAGGTGATGGCTATCTTCGAAGTGCCTATGCAGATAGAAGCTGATGATACTCCAGCGTATGTATCCATTAGAATAAAAGAATATTTCAGACACTTGACATGAAACATGTTACAGGTAAATCTCACAATCCAACACAATATGGGTATCTTCAAATACTTATAAAACAGAAGGGGTATAGATATTAGGGCCCACAAAAGATGCTGCCGTCCCCAGACAGCAGGAAACTATTTTAAGAGAATGATGCCCCAGTTCCAAAGGGTGGATGGTTTTGGGTCATTTGGTGGGTGATAGATGTTTGTTGTCATTTAGGGGGGTTGGCCACAAGTTGTTAAGGGTCTTGGTCAAGGAGGAAACAAAGTAAAGGAGGTTAGACTCGTGAATCTATTTCTCTCCTTTATCCTTCTTTCTCTCCTATCTAATGTTAGGGGAAAAGCAGGGAGAGGAGATGAGAGGGGGATGGAGGAATGATAAGATAAAAGGGTAGATTATTGAATCTACTTTTACACTGAAGAGCAACTACAAATCTCAGTATTTTATATTGGCATAAATAATTGTATACTGATACAAATTTAAGGTTATATTTTGCTACAACATCCTGTATATATGTTGCCACTCTTGTTTAAGGCATTGTACCTATGCAACTCATTTTAAAGTATAATGTAAAGTTCTAGTTCTTGAAAGCTACTACAAATTGTTTAGGATAATAAAGAAATTCAAGTTAGTTAGTCAATCAAACTCGTGGCCTTGTTAGGTACTAGTTTAGTTAATTACAGAAATAGGCTTTATTTAGCTTTCTGTAGATTTTTTTGAAGTTAGGCAAGACAGATAATAGCTAGAAAAAGCAACATGTGCCTATTTAAATGTAAGATAGATAGACAGACAGATAGATAGGTAGATAGATAGACAGATAGCTGATCTTCAAACACTTCAGAGATCTGCAGAATATGGCATTTCAAGAAACTTTAATAATAAAAGACTTTTTGACAGTGAGACACAACTGCTCCTGGCAGCACCCCCATACTACTTCAAAGAAGATGACAGGCATCAAAGAATCTCCATATGGAGTTTGCTTCAAGTGTGGCAAAGCTAGCCACTGGGCAAAAAACTGCCCTTGCCTCAACTGCTGACAACATGCTGCCCCAGCTGTGGACTAGCAGGACGTGAAAGAAGTCAACTTCCAAACTTTGCCAAAACAAGGTAGACCAGTTCATCATAATTTCTGCTTCACAGAAAAGTCTATAAGATATTCTGGGACTGTAAGGCCGAAGAGATGGATGCCCCAATACTGCAGAGGAACCTTGGGTAACTGTCCAGGCACCCAGCAGTCTCTGTCATTTCTATAGTTTTGGAAGCTGTTTGCTCTGCACTTCCTGCTTATTCCGGTATTTATCCTTCTCAGGTCTCTGATGGACTTAAAGACTAGACAGTTATAATGGCACAGTTTTTCTTCTTACCAAATTCAGATAAGAAACTCACAAAAGAGATGTAAAGTTTATGAAGGTTGAGAAACATAAAAGCTTAAGTTGTAAAGGTTCTAAGAAAGTGTTTTAAGGTCTAAAAAGATGTTTTTAGGTTGATAAGTGCAAGTTATAATAGAAAGTGATTTAGGTACAGAACTTTGGACTCACCAAGATAGGACAGACAGTGGAGTACTTTCTCCAAGGTTGCCAAATACAAAAGGACAGGACATTGTGAGTGTAATTCTTATCTGATAGTTTTCATAATTGTTCTTGTTTTATAAAGTTTATTGATGTTAGAGAAAGAGCCTTTTATTGGACTAAAAGGTGAAGATGTCGGAATAATCATTTTGTGCACTGTGTAAAGGTTGTCTGTCTTATTCAAATGCTGATTTCTGCATTTCTGAACCAGCAGAGAGTTGAGAACAGGCTGGACTTTGCTACTGCTACTTTTCTGAATCATCATCTGTTTTGTAAATATTCTTCTCCATCATCCTGGGTTTAATAAAGAGCTGAGCAGCCTACACCAGAGCAAGCGAGGATAGGTGGAACTTCCAGACAGAGATAGGAACTCTGGGAAGGAATAAGGCTCATCAGGGAATCGGCAGCCAAAGGAGGAAATAGGTGCTGGGACTGATTGTGTTAGACAGAGGTAACAAGCCATGTGGCAGAATGTAGTTGGCATAAACAGGTTAGTTTAAGTTATATGAGCTGGTTGAGAACAAGCCTAAGATACGGCCAAGCTTTCATATTAATAAAAAGTCTCCATGTCATTAATTGGGCTGCTGGTGGGTTAAAACAGTCCAGTGATAAGCTGATTTCTTATTAATGGTCAATTAAAGAAAATGATTAGTGGGGGTTGCTGTAAGTCAGGTAAGCATGACAGCAGCCTTTAATTCCAGCATGTGGGACGCAGACAAGCTTCAAAAGAAAAACTACTGTGCTGTAAAAAAATGAGAAACCACAAACTGCCTTGAGGAGGGGATGGGAAGGAAGGAAAAGCTCAGACTAGGAGGAAAAATCTGCAGGACACACACAATAAAGGAGCTAAAGGAACTAAAAGGCAACAAAGAGGAAAAAATTGTAAAACAGATACAAGAATATAATGATATATATTAATGGCATACAGCCAGTATCACATATCACTGGTAAACCAAAGCCAACAAACGCATCAAGAGGTGACTACACCCTGTCAGAACCACTGATGTCCAAAACCCTAACAGCAAATGCCAGAGGAATGCTGGTACAGAGTGACAAAACTGCCACCAACTGACCCAGGCACACTGTGTCACTGTCACACACACACACACACACACACACACACACACACACACACACACAC
>CAJQZJ010032083.1:8489971-8510179 GCA_907164525.1 Lophiomys imhausi
ACACACACACACACACACACACACACACACACACACACACACACACATACATGCTCACACACACTGGAATACTTATCTAACAAGGAGGCTGAGGTGATGCTCGCACTGCTAGGGTACAACACGCAGTGATGCCCAGGGAGGGGGATGTCCACATGACCCACATGTAATGGATGAGCTCAACCGTCAGCACATGTTCGTTACATCAGGACAGATGAACAGTGACCACTAAACACACACTCCCTTGTTCTCTGTGGCTAAGACTTAGAAGCACCAGCAGCAAGAGCTCCCTAGAGACCAGACCTCAGTTTCCAGTGACATTCTCCAGCGATACCTTTGAGGAAGGAATGGCTGCTTCCAGGACCAGGCCTGGAAGTAAAGATGATGCCCAGTACTCTGCACCAGAAAGAGAGCACATATAGCCAAAAGCCTCACAAGGGTGGTTTACATGGGAACTAGGAAGAGCTCCCAGCAGCCAGCGCCAGCACCAAAACAACAAAATTAAGTAGTGCTGGCCAAACATAAAACAAGTCCTCTGTATTTTAAGTTCAAGACAGGAGAGACTGACTACTCCTCCAGAGGACCCAGGTTCAGTTCCCAGCACCTACATGGGTGGTTCACAACCATCTGAAATTCCAGTTCTAGAGGATCTGACTCATTTTTTCTGGCCTCTGTGCATGTGACACACAGAGAAACATGCAAGCATATACCCAGAGGTAAAATAAACCTAAAGAGCTAATGGCAGGTAGAGCAAGTGACATCCTAGCACACAACTCCAAATAAGTCCCACTCCACTCTCTCCTCAGGGCAGGTGGCTGAGAATACACCCCTGGAAGTGAGCACTGCCTGTAGAGCAGAAGGACAGAGGCCACCCCGGCACAGGGCATTAGCTTACCACCAAGCAAGCGGTCACATTAGGAATGAACAATGGTGACAGGTGTGAAACACACTCAGACCAAGATCTTTGCAGAACTCACCCCTTTCTAGTCACAATGAGAAGTGTGGACCTCGATGCACCAGAACTGGTTTAGTGATGATGCAAGTATGACAGTAACTGAAGCCGTTGTTGATAATAGAGAAATAAGATGTGCACAAACAGAAACTCTGCACGATTATTTTTTGTCTAGAACTATACTAAAAGTGTATGTGTGTATGTGGCAGATAACAAGGGAGAGGGAACTAGATTATACACATTTCTACAAAGAAAAACAGCCACAAGCCAACCACTCTATATGAGGCAAGTAGGCTGCCTTGGTTTTCTTCTATCTCAAATATTTGATCCTACTAAGCCCTTTCTATGAAGACAGAGGCAACCCCACCATAAAGAAAGGCACATTAGGAGAGGAGAGAGGGAAGAGTGAGCACTTACGGTAGCTGTTCTCTGCTCGTCAAACTTGGAGAGTTTTTGAAGCTCTCTATAGACTGTCCCAAGGGGCGCATATTCTAGAATCAGATAAACCCTGGTGGCATCGTGGAAATATCCATACAGCCTGAGGATGTTGGGGTGCCTGCGACAAAGAATGAAGACTGTGATGCCTGTTTCAGAGCCGACTCAGCACGTACTGACCACGGACTCACAGGAAGTAAAGCCAAGGGGATGTCACAGCACACATGAGATCTGAGTGCCCAGCCCAGGAAGAAAAAAAGACACCTTACACATGGATCTCAAGTATAAACAGATCTTGGGTTTAGTGCACACTGCTCCTTTTAGATATCTTTATTCTTAGAGGGAAACTGTCAGCTGAACACTAGTCTTTGTGTGTTGAGGAAACTGCTCTGCGCAGGAGCAGGACATGCAAACAGGCAACAACCAAGGCAGACAGGGTGGCAGAGGGCGGGTGCCAAGTAGCTGGGCACTGCCTGCCGGAGGGGCCAACACCACTCACTGTCCCCAGTCCCCACTCTGCCAGGTGACAGATATGCCAGAGAACACCCCAGAGCTTCAGTATTGGCATCTGTGTCAAACTTGAAAAACAGACAGCAAAAAGAGAAAACAAAAACAAAATACACTGACTCAACCAGTATCATTCCTGAACTATCCTCTTGATGAAAAAAATCCCAAGTACACTACTTGCTTTAAGTCCTTGAGTGATGTGTCCGGAGGGTCACATTACTGTACCTATGGGAAATGGCAGCTTTAATCATTCCCTAAAGTATCCTGAAGCGAGCTGCAGGGAGCCCACTGCTCAATTCCCCAGCCCCTCTGGCAGGAGGGCTACTCACCGAAGGTGGGACTGTATCTCCACTTCTCTCCGCAGCTGGTGCTCCACCCCTGCTTTCTCCAGCTGTGTTTTAAACAGCACCTTCAGGGCCAGGATGAACTTGCTTTGCTTCTCCCTTGCCAAATAGACATTTCCAAACTTCCCTTTACCTAGTGGTCTGCCAATGTCAAAATCTTCCAGAGTCCACTGTCTTCTAGAAAGTAATGTGAACGATTAAAACATGAATAAATCGCTAACCACGGCTTGTAGCCCTGCTGAGCAGGCAACCTGTTTGTGCTCAGACTACATTCAGTATGCACCCTCAATGAGCACCAACCCCAAACTACCACAAAGAGCCACAAACTTTAAAGCCCAACTTTCCCAGCCCAAAGCAGCAGACAAACTGACAACCCTCACCACCACAGGACAGCAATGGTACTGGACAGGACACCCTCAGGGCTGTGTGGGGACTTCCTCCCTGCATCCCCAGAGACACTAACAGGCTGTGGGACAGGCAGTCACTGCTGGGAAACACAGAGCCACTGTCCCTGGTGGAAGCAGAATACATACAACAGGCCATTCCAAATGACTGTTCGAATTGTGAGAAGTTCATCGAGTTGTACAGTCTTTTGGCATATGTTTTGATTTATTTACTAATTTTTAAATAATAAAGTTTTAATAAAAATTTTCTATGGAAAAATTAAGGAAATAAAGATAACTACTTTTGAGTCCCTGGTAAATTTGATTTTAATGGGAATGGCATTAAGACTAGTGGCCTGCAACCAGAGAGCTGTTCTGGTAGAAGAGGAAGAGAGCTTACTTTTTTGAGTCTTCAGTTTTCTCTTTTGATGCCGGTTCCTTTTCAGAATTATTTCCTATATGAAATAAGTTAAACACTGTTTTTAGAGCTACATATATAGAACTTTATATATATAAAGAACTTTATATAGCTCTACATTTAATGTTTAAAAATAAAAAAGATCTATGAACAGAGGTGAATCGAAGTATGATAACTGGGTATACTGGTGCACACCTCAGCACTCAGGAGGCAGAGGCAGGAGGAGCTCTGTGAGTTCAAGGCCAGCCTGGTCTACAGATAAGTTCAAGGACAGCCAGGACTGCACAGTGAGACCCTGTCTCAAAAAACCAAAACCAACCCATCACCACAATATGAAAGGCATATCACGTAGAAGGTACATAAACCCAGGTGTACTAGGAGTTACCAGGTTGTAAAAATAAATTACTGATACAAAAAGCATTTAATTCATTGAAAATGTCTTTGTTACTCATTTAAAAATGCAATTTTTAGTTCCAGTCCATTTGAAAGCAACTACTGAAAACTGTGTAGGATTTAAGAATTTATAGTTTTGTTAGATATTAGTTTAAATTGCAGATATATGTTGTATTTAATCTCTTGTATATAGCTACAGAACTCTAAGCCAGGTATAGAAAATAGATGTTTTCCCCAAGGTTGCTAAATACAAGTAGACTGGACACTGTAAATATAATTCTTCATAGATGTAATAAGTATCTTTATTATATGTAACATAGGTATCTTTTAAACTAAAAGGGGGAACTGTGGTAGGAGTTTATTAAAACCACTTATGAGAATGTTTTTGTTTAATCCCAGGTGTGAGGCTGCTGAAGACACAGGTGTAAAGTATTAACTGTCTCCTGAGCTAGCAGGGGCGTGGCTTAGCCAGCTGAGCAAGTTTAACTCTGAGGACTTGGGAGAGAGGAATAAAAAGCCAGAGCCCCAAGGGGAAGGGGGCTACAAAAAGAAGTAAACTTCACAAAAAAGTAAAAGATAATGGGCTTTACAAAGAAGAGTAAAGAGGCTCCACAGAGAAGTAGGAGAAAGCTCTACAAAGAACAGAAAGGGCTACAAGGTAGAAAGCAGTTGCTGCTCTCCCATTGCTGGTGCTCCCCCAAACTGCTGCTCTCCCAGTTGCTGGTGTTCCCCCAAACCTGCTGTCTCCTGGTTTGCTGGTCTCCTGGTTTGCTGGATTTCTAATGAGACTGCTATTACCCCCAAAGAATCCATTGACCCTAATCAGCAGGAAGTAGCTCAAAGAGACCTACGTCCCTTCTCCCTCTAACTTACTTTCTCCTACATAGGGTTGGGGGGGGGGTGAAAGGGAGGTAGACGTATTAAGCACAATAAATAAATAAATACAGTAAAATAAAGTAGAATGTATATATTGAATAATTAAAAAGCTCCAGTTTCACCCACTTCAACTTCCCTCGTAGAGGAGACTTAAATTTTAAACCATAACCCAACTCTTGCCACATAGTCTCATGACTTCTACAGTAAACACGAGGAGGCCCTCTCTCCAACAAGACCGAGAATGCCCATCCTCTCTCCCTGGAGCCTTTCCCCAGAAAGAGCTTCCAGACAGAAAGCAGCAGCAGCAACCCACCCACAAGCTGCTCTGTCACTGTCTCTACCTGCTGTGTGGGCGGGCATCCATACACTTTGCACAAATTAGCATGGGAACAAACTACCAGCCAGTCACCCTCCTTCCAAAGCCACATGAGAAAGAGAGGAGCCACTAGCTCAGGAAGATGTACCACAGCGGCACACCACAGGGACAGCTGATACCAGTCCCTTCCAGTCCTGAGGAGTGACTCTATGGTGCATTCCCCAGTTATTAAGCATTTGCTTGACAAAGCCTGAATGGATACCATAAGACACAATACACTCTTTGAATCGTTTCAAATCCAACATATCAATTGGATACCATGTTAATTCTGGATTGGGTTGACCTTCATCAATACCAGGCCTATTTTGATAAATTACCGGAAAGGCTAATGGTGCCTGTGGAGTACCAAGCGGCTCCTCTAAGGGTGCACTTGGTTTCACACCATTACTTGCCTGATCTGCTGTTGCTGCTTCATGTAATGGCTTTGGAGACCTAGATAGGAAAGTACGAGGTACAGGATGGGGCCGCACCATGCATTACACGTCCTCCTGCTTCCCTGTTTCAACCACTGGCAAGTAACCAGTTGCAGTTACCATCTTTGGCAAATTTTTCTTCAGCTCCTCAATCTGCATTTGCAAACTTTCTAATTGTGAGGCTGACTTCTTTATGATAAGCCAATAAAAGAGGAAAAGGCAAACAACCTAAAACATCAGTCTGACTGAAAAATAGTATAGAATTCAGCTGTAAACATTGTCATTTTGTCAACCACCGGTTCCACAGTTTCAAAATTTGCAGTTTCCTCTATAGTTTTGAAAGCCAAGTTACCCATAATGCCTTACCATGTTGGGCACCATCTGAAACCAAACTTTTTAAAATTATTCAACAATTTTTAGTAACTATATTCACTTATAACAAATATAAACACTTATTTAACTAACCTACGAATGCCTACAACCCTTATTACCTACCCACTAAACCTATTGATAACTATCATAACTATTTTCATAAGGATACAGTCTCTGGGGCAGGTCCTCAGTCGTCAGGAACACAGTCTCTGGGGTAGACTCTTTAATGTACTTAGCAGTCTTTATTCTGGAATATCTCAGACGCAGGTTCGTCAGGGTAAATTGGCTATCGAAGTCTCACCTTAAATAAGGCTTGAGGCTTTCTTCTCTCTGGGAGACCCCAGCGTCTGTAGGCCACCTTACTTCCTTCGTATCAGCAACTCTGCCGCTCTGCCTCAGTCTTTAAAGCTGGCCACAGTTCCGTTCAGGCCACTGTTCAGACAGGTCAACCCCTCTAGGCAAAAGCTGAGCCACAGGGTTTAGTCCTTGGCCTAAAAAGGGTCTAACACAGACTTGTGTTCCTGATGACTGAGGACCTGCCCCAGAGACTGTATCCTTTTAAAAGGTTATGAAAATAGTTGTTATGGTTAACAATAGGTTTAGTGGTTAGGTAATAGGGGTTGTAGTCATTCATAGGGTTAGTAGTTACGTGTTCTTAAGTGAATATAGTTACAATAAATATATATTGAATAATTAAAAAGGTTCACTTTCAACTACAGCTATCTCTTCCCCAGTCATCCAGTTGTTTTGCATCTGCTTCCTAAACAAAGTGACAGATTCACCCATACGTCTCCTTTCCGGAGAAGTCCTAGGAGAAGTTACCTGCTAAGTTTTAGCCCCTTCTGCCCGTGTAGCGCATTAGTAACTGGCTGTCACATGAAGGGGCTGAAGCCTGGGTTGGAAGGATGCAGGTCAAGGCTATATCCCAAAGGCTCTGTAAGCACACACCAGCTGCTAAATAATTGTCAACATTAACCCTGTTCCAGTCACTGCCACCTGAGTTTCAGCCTCTCTCCCAAGTACCTTGGACCCAACATTTCCTTCTGCTCCAAAACACCTCTAGCAGCTTCCCCTTGACCGGTCTAGCAATGATGTCTGTGTTCCCAGCACTGGCACAGCTGAAACACACCATTGTACTTGAGCATGAACATCCCATCTTCTCTTCATCCTCAACAGACACAGTGTAGAGGCTAGGGCTTCAAGGATAAAGGCCAATCTACGAATTTTCTCTTTGAGCAACAATTAAAAAGAATGACCATCCAAAGTAGTGGAAGCACTAGCTTACCAGAGGCTGCGGGCTGCGGCTGCTCACTCTTCTGAGCGTTAGTAAGCCTGGAGACAGGTCGAGGAGCGCTGGCCGCTGGTAACTGCTTTAGCACTGGGTTCTGACCGGAGACAAGTTTCTGTGCTTGTGGAGGGACACGCTGGGAGGAGTTGGAAGGAAAAAGGACCCGCTGGGCCTGGCCACTGTTAGTTGATCCTAGGTTCTGGGAAGGAATCTGCTCTGTCACCAAGACTCGTTTTGGACCAAAGGGAACTGTGGTCTGGAATGGAGAGAAGGCAGGTGTTATGGCCCTCAGGAGAGGCTGATGGTGCCCTGAGAACTCAACCATGTTTCCTTTGTAGTCTAATAAAACTCATAAATATTGTGGGTAATAAATGGAAATAGGGCCAGAGAGATGACTGAGCAGTTAAGAGCACTGACTGCCCTTTCAGAGGATCTGGGTTCAGTTCCCAGCACCTATATGCTGGCTCACAATCATCTGTAACTCCAGACCCAGAGGCTCTGACAACCTCTTCTGGCCTCAAGTGCCAGGTACACACATGGTGCACAGATAAGCATGCAGGCAAACATCCATTCACACAAAATATATAAATAAACCTTTTTTAAAAGTTAAAAGGAGGGGGATGAAGCTATTTTAATGTGCATGTGGCTAACAGGATTAACTGAACGCCTCAAATCCTGCTGTAGTAACCATTTGTGAACTGAGCTCCCATTCAATGATGGAAGTACTGAGCATCTGTAAAATCCAGGCCAGGCATGCTGGCACACACTTGTAATCCCAGGACTATCCAGGCCAGCCTCAGCACCTCAGTGAGATAGTCTTTCAGGAGCAAACCCAATTGTTATTGAAACCTTATATGAAAACCTTGCAATGATTTTTTGTTTAGAAAGAATGAAAGAAACCAGGACTGTTCAACAGTATCTTCCTCAAGCAATTCTGCAAACCAGTCTGAACCTAAGGTTCTGCGGAGTTTTTGTGAACGTGTTGCTACTGTCACAGTTAATCCCCCTGGGTTTTACTTTCAGAGTGCTTATTCCACAAGGTCTCACTGTGTAATCCTGGCCAGACTAGGACTCACTATACAGAACAGACTGGCCTCCATTTTAGTCTGCCCACTGCTGCCTCCTAAATAATGAGACTAAAGGCATGCCCACCAAGCCCCACCCAACAGAAATACTTAAGAATGTAATCTTTAAAACTAAAATGCATAGAAAATTGAGTTTTCAGCCAGGCATGGTGGTGCACACCTTTAATCCCAGCACTCAGGAGGTAGACGGATCTCAGTGAGTTCGAGACCACCCTGGTCTACAAATCGAGTCCAGGACACTGTTTTATTACACAGAGAAACCTGTCTCAAAAACATAAGCCAAAAAAGTTGAGTTTTCAATAGAAAAAAGGGGGTTCTTTGACAAAGAAGAAACAAGTGAAGGCACTTTGAAAAGTAATTATTATTACAGTGAATTACTTATAAGTAATGTGTCAGTCTTAACTCTTAAGACCCACTCTCAGAGAAGGTGGGACTTCCTCCTGCTTAAATGAGAGGCTCAGGATCCACCATGAGCTCAGAGGGTATGAGGTTTCAAGTGCAAATCCATCTCCTGCAGAAAAAGAGGCCCACCACCCAGGAGGCTCCCAGGCAGGGTCAGGAAGGGACCTAAAGTTTCCACCAATTCTGCTAAGGTGGGCAGAATTCCAATACCAAAATGATTTCCATGTGAGCTCTCCAGATTTGCTCAGTGAATAAGGGCTCTTGCTGCCAAGCCTGAGGACCTGAATCAAAGTCCCTGGACCCACATGATAGAGCCCACTCCAGCAACTTGGCTTCTGACCTACACAATGGCATATGTATGAGTGCACACAAGCAAAATGCATTTCAAATAAAAGTTATTTTTAAAAATACAACTTTGATTACAGGTGATTCTGTTTACCTTAACAGGCCTGGAGACATAGTTTTCTTTACACCTGTCCATGTCACCTGAAGAGAGAAATAAGAGCCTTTCATTTAAAGAAGCCACATGTTTTGAAGTGCTGTTAAGTTACACTGAGTAGTCACTGCTTCCTGGCGGACAGGGTTCTGTAATGTGCACCCTTCATGCTTTTCCTGGTACAAGTGAAGCAAGATGACAAGAGATGGATGCTTTCACCTGATACACACCCTGCACATTCGTGAGTCCCTTCCCACTGACAATCATGTCACACCCCCTCTCATTCTCTTTCCTCTTAGACACATTCTTGCTGCTTTTGTACACAACGCTCATCATTCAGAGCCTGCCTGGCATACCTCCTACCTTAAAAAGACCCATTTTGTCCCACAGCTACCTCAGGCGATGATCCCATCACTGGTGAGCTTGGAACAGCCAAGCTCCAGTGCCACCTGCTCTCCTCTTCCTCCCATTGGGCCTTTTAAATCCCACTGCTCTGCCAGTCTTTCATTCAGCTTCCCCCACTGTGGTAAACCCAGCACACTTACTTGCATTCCTGGGGAAACAGACTTGCCCCAATCAACACTTTCGCCCCTTTTCCAGGGTTAGTTCCTTGCTAGCTGCCATTTCCTACTCTCCTGGCTTGGCCTCATTTCCCCAATCCAAGCCCTTCACCTTCCCATCTCACCAGATGACCTCCACACCTCCCACTCAGCTCCAAGATTTACAAGTAAGAAAACTGCTCATGCCAGCAGGCTCAGGTTCAGGTTCCCCTTTTCAGATCTATGGCACTGTCAGAGGGACCAACAACTGAGTGTATTACTGAAGGGCCCATAATGCAAAGATCAGGGAGGTTAGCAGGAGACTAGCATTAAGCAAAAGTATTCCACTAACCAGATGCCTGTTAGGAAATGGAGCTCCAGGGCTCAGAAGCCAGCTTTAATAATCGACCCTGAATTTTAACTTTCCCATGGTTAGCTACACCAGGTCCCATCCCTAAGAGATTTCTATTTCTTACATCTGCAATGGAGCCAGAATTGTATTTGATAAGTTTGGGGGATTTTGCTTTTGTTTGTTGGTTTCTTCGTTTGTTTTTAATTTTTGGGGTTTTTTGTTGTTGTTTGTAGGCTCCCTGTGTAGACCTGGCTGGTCTGGAACTCAGAGATCCGATCTCTGCCTCCCAAGTGCTGGAATTAAAGGAATGTGGCCCCATACTTAACCTGATGCTTACTTTTGAGATTGGGTTTCATGGATTCCAGGCCAGCCTCGAACATGCTATACAGTGGAGGATTACTTTGAAATACTGATTGTAACCATACTTTTTAATTATTAATCACTTATTTATTAATAACTATATTCACTTATAACAAATACACTTAATTACTATTCCTATAAATTCCTACAACCCTTATAAATGCCTTCAACCCCTAAGAGCTACCCACTAAACCTATTGATAACTATTACAACTATTATCATAAGGATACAGTCTCTTGGGCAGGTCCTCAGTCACCAGGAACACAGTCTCTGGGGTAGACTCTTTAATGCACTTAGCAGTCCTTTTTCTGGAATATCTCAGACGCAGGTTCGTCAGGGTAAATTGGCTATCGAAGTCTCACCTTAAATAAGGCTGTCTGTAGGCCAACTAATTTCCTTCACATCAGCTGCTCTGTCTCAGTCTTTAAAGCTGGCCACAGTTCTGTTCAGGCCACTGTCTAGGCAAAAGCTGAGCCACAGGGTTTAGTCCTTGGCCTTTTGCTGTCTTGCTAAGGCTTTCTCTGCTCACCAGCTTCTTTCTGCCTCACGGAGATCTGGCCATCAGTTCACTAGCACTTTCTTCAGCAGGACTCGCTAGCATCAGAGCTCTCTAGTATGGGGGTCCTTAGCACCACCTGCTTCAGCTTAATTTGGGCTCTGCCCACTTAGCAGCTGAAAACAATGCCAGGTCATAAAGTCTTTCCTTGTTTCACCTGGCTTCAATCTTGTTTTTCAGTCTAAAGAAACTCCCCTCTTTTCACATGATTTCATCCATAAGCTGATAAGCTAATTGCTCACAGCCAAGTTGATCTTCATACCCCGGATTAAGAGACTGTATCAGAAACCTAGATATTTACTAAATCTAATTTATATTAGTCTATCAACCCCTACAACTGATCCTCCTGCCTCCAATTCCCCCAGAGCATGCTAGGCAAGCACTCTACGAACTGAACTGCAGCCCCAGACAGGTCACATTGTAGTTGAGGCTGGCCTCAAATCCAAGGCTATCTTCCTGCCTCCAACAGCTGAGGTGAGCAACCAACCACATTTGGTTGGAGGGGGAGGTGAAGTTGACTATTTTTGTTGAGTCAGGGTCACATGTGGTTCAGGCTGGCTTTTCGGACCTACTGTGTAGCTGAGGATGACCTTTAACTTCTGATCCTCCTGCCTCCACCAACTCACAGTTGGAATAAAAGGCGGAAGCCACCAGGAAGATTTAGATAGTGCTGGGGGTCGAACCTAGAGCTTCCAGGATACTCTACAAACTGAGCTTTAGCAGGTCTACACTTTGAACCAGACCCTCAAATAGTCTCGACGTAAAATGCTCAGAAGGCTGAGATGAGTGCAGCACCAGTCCTGGGCGTCTTGCAAAGGGTGCTCTCCTCCAACTGACTTGTGGATTCGACCTAGACCCCGCCTCTCCACCCGAAGCAGCCCCCACTGAGCCGCAGTCCTTGCATCCACACCACCGCCATCAGTCTGCAAATTACTCGGTTAGTTGGCGGTCTGGGTCCTCACGCCCGCAAGAACAAAACCCAAGAAGGGGAAAAGCCATCTGGATCTTTCTTACACCGAATGCAAACCCACTGACAGCGCGCTACACCAATGCCACTCACTGTTCCCCTTCGGTTTGCTCGTCCTCACCCGCCCGGTCCCCTTCCTACCTACCGGCTGGATCCCGCCTCCGACCGAAGCCTCCAAGCGATCCCTGTGGCCCAGCCGTTACAATTCAAAGGTTCTCCTTTTAAATTAGGAGTTAAACCCTCTCCTCCGAAAGTTCATTGGCTAGAGCCGGAGCGACGTCGTTTTGTGATTGGCTCACCGTGAACGCGACGACGGGAAGCTTGTTCCGTGCCATAGCTGGGCGCAGGCGCACTGAGCCGCAGAGCCCGGAAGTGCACCAACGGCTCGTCCGATCTTTGGCCGTTCTATAGCCCGCCGTGCTCCGCAGGATCGGGCGTTGGCCGGTCACACAACAGCCCTTTGGGTTCAAAGTTGTAGCGGAGGTGATCAGCTCGGAGGAGGTGAATGAGCATCTCGAACGTGCCAGTGAGTAAGATGGCGAAAAGGGGAGGCTTGCGAGTGAGCGGGAGGCTGCTCGGCGCTCGGCTGCGTGCCCTTTGCGCGTGCGCAGTTAGTGTGCACTCAGAGCGATCGATTGGGCACGATTCGCGCCTCCATTTTTCTTGAAGAGAGCGGGAGACCGAGACACTTATCAGCGGGTACGGGGTCGAGGGGCGTAAGGAAACGGGCTAGTGCGGTTGGCTGGGGTCTCTAGTAGATCACGTGAAAGACTGGGCTAGCGGAGTGGACGGCGAGAGGCATTTCGCCCTAAGTCCGTGTCCCAGAGTTGGCCGGCCTGGCCTGCACCCCGGGTCTCAAAGGCCCTCGGTCCCAGTTGGTCCTTGCCTTCTGCCCTGAGCGGGAGTGTTCACGCGGCTTCACCCTGGACCACCTGCACTCCCGGGTGTTAGCAGCCCTGGGTCCGGCCCCTCCTGCCTCGTGCCTCGATGTCCCCTCCGAGAACTGGAAAGGATATAAGTAGATCTGTGCACCATTGGAAGTTCAGTGGGGAGTTAAGTGAAGGTTCAACCCCCTCCCTCTTTTTTTTTTTCTTTAAAAGTCGTGATACAGCCCCAGGTGTTCCCTGGCAGGCTCGCCCTCACCTTTTGGGGCTGACTTTAGCTTGAATGGGTGCCCTAAATTCTTGGAACTCATTTCATCCTCTGTTGTGTCTCAATTACGTATGCAAGGGTAGGTTTGTATACTTTTGTTTCTAATGCACACGAATATATTAAACAGCTTCGTTCAGTGATCGAATGCTTGGTATGGTTGCGGGCAGTAGGAAGTGCTTGGTAACTGTTAACTGTTAAGGATCAATACGATGCAGTGTGTGGTCTTACATCCCCAGCACTGCCTTCTTGCTTGATGTCCCCAAACTCCTATACAACCAAACATCTAACCGTACATACTGATACTTATCAAATTATCTACCCAGTTTAATTCAGACACCATCATCTTCAGTTTGTTTCATTTTCATGGACTGAAGAGCTTATATATAGATCCTTCCAAATAAAACTGAGAGCACAATGTTTTTAGGTCTTTCTTTCTTTCTTTTCTGTTTTGGTTTTTCGAAACAGGGTTTCTCCGTATAATAGCCCGGCCTGTCCTGGACTCCATTTGTAGACCAGGCTGGCCTTGAACTCACAGAGATCTATCTGCCTCTGCCTCCCAAGTGCCAATATTAAAGCCCTGGGCCATCATGCCTAGCAGTTGACACATTTTTTTTTTTTCGAGACAGGGTTTCTCTGTGTATCCTTGGCTGTCCTGGACTCACTTTGTAGACCAGGCTGGCCTCGAACTCACAAAGATCCGCCTGCCTCTGCCTCCCAAGTGCTGGGATTAAAGGCGTGCGCCACCACCGCCCGGCTGTTGACACATTTTTATTAAACAATTAATTTAACTTAGAATCTTTCCAAAGCATTGAACTTGGTTTCTTTTTTCTTTTGTGCTCCTCACTTGTCTTTATGATGCATTTGTGTGTTCAATTACTACCTCATCAAGTTGTGTAATTATAGTAATAAGCTCAGTTGCCTGAAAACAAGTTTTAAAAATAAACACAGCCGTCACTAGTAGATTTACATTCCAGCTGGTGTAAAGTGGTCCAGGAATCCAACATCAGCTATCTGCCTATTGCAGGCACCAATGTTAACAGAAGAAACAATGGAAGGGATAGCAACAGAGAATAAAAGCCACAGGTAAGTAGTTTAGCAGAGAAGAAAAAATAGTGAGGTGTTCTACTGTAACCACCAATGACATTTAAATAGTTTCTATGTGCACTTTCTGTACACCACTTTGATTAACCTCCAGTGACTTAAGTAACAGCTGAGAAACCTGAACTGGGGAAAACAAAGTCACTGTTCAACGATAATGCAGCTAGTCAAGCTGAGATGGAAGTATGTGGTTATGCCTGGCCTAGGAGATCTGGGCTTCTAGTAACTGGGGAGAACCTCTGCCTTTCACTCAGCGCCCATTTTCTCTTGCAGCAGTCAGGGAAGCTGTCGTCCTCATCTGCAAAATGTACAGAACCAAAGTGGGTTTGAAGGACCGCCAGCAGCTCTACAAACTGATCATTAGCCAGCTGCTGTATGACGGTTACATTAGCATCGCCAATGTCCTCATCAATGAGATCAAGCCCCAGTCGGTGTGCGCACCCTCAGAGCAGCTCCTACATCTCATCAAACTAGGTAAACTGGGTGTAGATTCACGCATCCCAAACTACATTTTAGATGCTTTCCCAGGACAGTTCTTGAGATTATTCCTGTGTAGTTTCAGTGTCAATGTTTGCAGAGTTCTGTGATGGGTACTGGAGAGGGGACGTGAAGTCCAGATGGTAAAGCTGGCTCTAGTGTGTTTGTCCCCATCTTCTGGGAACTCCCCTCTAGTCTCAGGTGTCATGGCACAGTGCTCCTCTCACCCCCTTAAAGATAATTCTCTGTTTTCCCTATGCTCTGCCACAGTGATTCGATTCCTTCTTAACAGATGCTGTCTGAAACTTTGTTGCTTGAATCAGTTCCACCCTTGCTTCACTGTCCCACTTCCTACTCACCAGAAAGACCAGAATATCTGTAGAGATCAGGGTCCTGTGTTAGTCATTGGTCCTACCTTGCCCTCATCAGGGCTTTGAATGACCCAGCTGCATCCATATGTTATTCTCAACATATATGAAAAGTTTGTTTTGTTTCAAGTTGCTTTCAACCTGCAGCTGCTTTCAGTAAGTGATCACAACACATGCACACACAGGTTAAATCTGGGTTAAGACATAGAAGTGCACATAATGGGAGATGTTTTCAGAAAAAAAGATAGCACACACAAAACACATTTATTCCCTTGACTTAATGATGCTACTTGTGAAACTGTCCTGAGGAGGGAAATGGATAAATTAAAATGTTCTACAATGAGAAATCTTAGTTTTTAGTTTAAGAGTTTAATTCTAGATATCCTTAAAAGTGTATAATGTTGAAGACTTGTTCTGCTAGATTTTGTTTTAAATGTTTAAACAACTGAACAATTTCTAGTTCAGGACTGCTTTTTTTTTTTTTTTCCGAAAAGCAAGAGTTGTATGCACGGGAAGAGGCCACAGAAGTTCTTCACATGTTTCGATTTCTCCTGTACCAGTTACTGTTATTGTTTATATGATATGTGAGGTTATTTTTAAATCCAACACTTGTTTGTTAAGGGTCCTTATGAGGGATGGATTTTATTATTACTACTATTTATTTGTTTGGATGTTTTCCCTGCATGAATGTTTGTGTGCTGTATGAATGCAGTGCCCCTGGAGGCCAGAAGAAGGTGTCACATTCACTGGAACAACACTTACAGACAGCTTGCGAGCTGCAGTGTAGATGCTGAGAATTGAACCAGCTCCCTTGGAGAAGCAACCAGTATTCTTAACTGCTGAGCCATCTCTCCAACCTCTGTTTTGTTTTGTTTTGTTTTGTTTTGTTTTTTGGTTTTTCGAGACAGGGTTTCTCTGTATAACAGCTCTGGCTGTCCTAGACTCACTTTGTAGACCAGGCTGGCCTCGAACTCACAGAGATCCGCCTACCTCTGCCTCCCAAGTGCTGGGATTAAAGGCGTGCGCCACCAACGCCCGGCTTTGTTTTGTTTTCTTAGATGTATTTTTATTTTATGTGTATTAGTGTTTTGCCTGTGTGGACGTACATGTACCACACGAGTTCCTGGTGCCTACAGAGGCCAGAAAAGATCATCCAGTCTTCTGGGACTGGAAGCATAGATGGTTGTGACTCACCATGTGGATGACGGGAACTGAACCTGTGCTGTTAAACACTAAGCCATCTTTCCAGCCTCCTTGTTTTGTTTTGAAGACAAGGTTTTACTATGTAGCCCTCACTGGCCTGGAACTTATTATGTAGACCAGGCTGGCCTCGGCTCACCTGCCTCTGCCTCCCATGAGTGTTGGAATTAAAGGTCGGCACCATCATGCCCAACTTTTTGTTTGTTTGCTTGCTTGACATAGGGTTTTATGTCTCTAGGCTACCTTGAACTCAATATGTAAATGAAGTAGATCTTAAACTCACGATCCCCCTGCCTCAGCCTTCTAACTTCTGGGATCACAGGTGCCTGTCATAACACCCAACAAACGTATTGATTATAAACTTAGTATACTTAAGCATGCCATTCTTTAAAAATATTTCACTAACATTAGCAGTGTAGCAATACACACCAAAGCTGCTACTGACTAATTACAGCCCTAGAGATTAGAATGTGGGGCTGGAGGTGCACTCAGTGATAGGGTATTCATCTGGCAGGTTGAGGGCCTGCTTAGAATTCGGGGCTGGAGGTGCGCTCAGTGATGGGGTATTCATCTGGCAGGTTGAGGGCCTGATTAGAATTCAGGGCTGGAGGTGCGTTCAGTGATAGGGTATTCATCTGGCAGGTGTGAGGCCCTGGGTTGTCCCTAACACCAGAATGAGCAAAGTGTTGTTTCCCCATTCTAATGAGAAAAATGAATTAAGTGAATTTAATTCCCATTAAAAATAGGAAAATAGCCATGCTGCTTTTTTTATTGCGTTTTGTAGGTGTTGTCAAAGAATGACTTTGGCTGTGGAAATAGACCCTTTCACAGCCCACTCTGCCTGCATCAATGTGCACCTCACACAGCACGGACAAGGTTCATGATTTGTCAAGCACTTGGTGGCATTGGTGGACATCATTTTCACATCAGATCTAGAGCTGTCGTTGCATTTAACAGCTTGTCTCATGCTCTTAATCTTGATTCTGTTTAGGAATGGAAAATGATGACACCGCAGTTCAGTATGCTATCGGTCGCTCTGATACAGTTGCCCCTGGCACAGGGATTGACCTGGAGTTTGATGCAGATGTCCAAACAATGTCACCCGAGGCTTCTGAGTATGAAACCTGTTATGTCACTTCCCACAAAGGCCCATGCCGAGTGGCCACCTATAGCAGAGATGGGCAGTTAATAGCCACAGGATCTGCTGACGCTTCTATAAAGATACTGGACACAGAAAGAATGTTGGCTAAAAGTGCCATGCCAATTGAGGTACCATTCCCACCTACCATTGCTCCAGACAGCGCAACTGTGTTGTCTTCAGCTCTGGCTTGCCCCATGGGTGTGTGGGCTTGGGCCAGGTTCCTCTGTGCCTTGAGCATCTCTCTCTCTCTCTCTCTCTCTCTCTCCTTTTCTTGTTGGTCCAGGTCATGATGAATGAGACTGCGCAACAGAACATGGAGAACCACCCAGTCATTCGAACTCTTTACGACCATGTGGATGAAGTCACGTGTCTTGCTTTTCACCCAACAGAACAGATCCTGGCCTCAGGCTCAAGGGATTATACTCTAAAGTTGTTTGATTATTCCAAACCATCTGCAAAAAGAGCCTTCAAATACATTCAGGTTAGAAATATCAGGGAAACACTTGATGTTTTAGATACAGTATTTTATGGCTATTTTCTTAGATTCAGGTATTTTCTATTTTTTCCAAGTGGTCTCAGTGATCACCCTATAAAGGACATTCCCTACGTGGCACTTGGACCAGATGCCATTGGTATAAGGGTGACTGGTGTCCTTTGCCCAGGCAGGACTGCAGATAAGCTGGACATGGTGGATCTTAGTGTAATTGCAGCACTCAGGAGACTGGGCAAGAGGATTGTCATGAGTTCAAGGCCAGCTTGCTGCATAGTCAATTCATTACCAGCTTGAGCTACAGAGTGAGACCCTGTCTCAAAAAGGAATTTGGGGATGGGTCACTTTGATGATACCGTGGGTTCAGGCCTCAGGGCTGGGAAGAAAACAAGCAAAAAAGCCTACCTTGCCTGAAAGTCTGGCTTGCAGCCACCGAAGTGCTCAGTTGGAAGTGTTGAATGTTTCAGAAAAGCAATTTGTGGTCCCCTGTTGAGTCTGTTACAGAAATACTCATGTTTCAGAAAGAGCTTCCGTCATTTATTGGCTGAGTTTTCCTTAGTATTTGCTGCTCTAAACAGATTATGAAGACCTTTCTTCATCTTTCGTGACTGCATGAGTGTAGCTCCTTTAATCCCTTTGTAAGGGTCCATCTGATTTCATCCCATGTTCGTTTGCAAGTGAAGCCTCTGTCCGGTTTTAAGAATACCTAACCAGTAAGTAGTTTTAGAAAGAACCAGTTTTCCACATCCTCGGAAGTGCTTTTGTCTCTTCTGCCTCCTGCAGCTCAGTCAGGTGCAGGTGACCGACATTGTGCCTCTGTCCTCACAGGAAGCTGAAATGTTGCGCTCTATCTCTTTCCATCCTTCTGGAGACTTTATCCTTGTTGGAACTCAGCATCCTACGCTTCGCCTTTATGACATCAACACTTTCCAGTGTTTTGTCTCTTGCAATCCCCAAGACCAGCATACTGATGCGATCTGCTCCGTTAACTACAACCCTAGTGCCAACATGTACGTGACTGGCAGCAAAGATGGCTGCATCAAGCTGTGGGATGGTGTCTCCAACCGCTGCATCACGACCTTTGAGAAAGCTCACGATGGCGCGGAAGTGTGCTCCGCCATCTTCTCCAAGAACTCCAAGTACATCCTCTCCAGTGGGAAAGACTCTGTTGCTAAACTCTGGGAAATATCCACAGGGCGGACACTGGTGAGGTACACAGGTATGTGAGAAGGTGATGATGGGAGTTCTCGGGGATCACATTGCTGAAGAATGAGATACACTGAGGGGAAGGGATTCATAGAAGGCTTTGGCCCATCCCTAGGCCAATTCACATAGCCCCAGAAGAGATGGCTAGTACCCATATATGAAGTAGGACCAGCAGACAGGAAGAAAAGAAAAGCCACCAGTTCCATTAGCTCCTGTTAGTCTCTAGTTTGCAGTGAGTGTGCCCATGAGCTCCTTTTATAGTGAGTCAGTTTGAGTTTGCCCAGTGCGGTACTCAGTTCAGGTCTGGGTAAGGTGAGTGCTGTGCTCTGCCGTGTTTTATTCTGTTCCACAGCAACTAAGAGTGGTGTTTGATAGAAAATCTCCTGGGCAGTTCCACTACCTTCCTTTTGTGAGGTGTTTGCATCTCATACTAAAACACACTGAGGTCATAGCAGGGGACCAGGATTGCAAGGGGCTGAGTTAGCATCTTGGAGAGGGACATGGAAGTACTGGTGACATCCAGGCCACTAGGGTGCAGCACAGTTCTTCTGGGTGGCACAAGCTAGTTGCCTAAAGGCCACTTCTGTTACAATACTTGGTAACTGTGATACGTTATGATGTCATTTTGGAAAACATCTCTTAAACCAGGTGCTCCGTGCATGCAGAAGAGTTCAAAGTGAACATGAAAACGCTCCATTTACAAGTGGCAGCCCTTTCTTCCCAGGGGACGATGCACCAGACTGCCATCAAGAGCTTAGATGGCTTATTTTAGTAGAGGGTTGCAAGCTTGTTTTTTCCAAAGGAATGTCTAGACACATTCCTGATTTCTTGTTCCTAAGTCAGCACCTTGATAGTCAGCCTGTCAGGGTTTCCCTTCTGGTTTTAAGATACTCTTAGGAAGCAACGTGTTTTTGAAATAATGGTAGGACGGGGAGAGCCGATGTGTTGAGTCATTGTGAGGTTTGCATACTGGACAGGTGAGCAGTCTTAATCTGTAGACGAGGAGAAGACGAGCTCAGACTTACAAAAAAGTCAACATTGGCACTGTGTTGTAAGAGAAACTAAAGCTGCCAGTTGTAAAATGAACAGCCTTAATGTAAACCCTGGAAATAGAATTGGGAGTGTCTTTGTTGGCTTATCAAACCATCTACAACACAAGGGACTGTGCTGTTCTATTGGTGAAATTTTGAAAAAGTCAACCTGTTTACTAATAAGTCATTTGGTAAATATTTCAGAAAGGTAATTGTGTCACATTTAAATGTGTGGGTTTTGTCACACTCTTAGAAAAATACGTACATATACATGCTCACAGAATAATGTCTAAACATTACTGGGAGTCATTGGAAGTTAGGAACGTGCAGAGTCCACCGCAAAGCATGGAGTGGCCCTGCCATGCACCTGTTACCACACGCAGCCTTTGCAGATAAACATGCATGGTAGCGTGTGCAGAGTCCACCGCAAAGCATGGAGTGGCCCTGCCATGCACCTGTTACCACACGCAGCCTTTGCAGATAAACACACATGGTAGCGTCGCCTGAGCAGCTCCCAAGGTTCCTGTGTGTCACTTGTTTTACTCCTCAGCACACTCGTGGGTTAGCACTGGAGAGGTGACAAAGGAAGGGCTT
>CAJQZJ010032083.1:8510189-8521444 GCA_907164525.1 Lophiomys imhausi
TAGCACTGGAGAGGTGACAAAGGAAGGGCTTATATTAGGAAGCCATCCGCCCAAGGTCACGGCTCCTAAGGAGTGCAGCACACTCGTGCGTAGGCACTGGAGAGGTGACAAAGGAAGGGCTTATATTAGGAAGCCATCTGCCCAAGGTCACGGCTCCTAAGGAGTGCAGCACACTCGTGGGTAGGCACTGGAGAGGTGAGAAAGGAAGGGCTTATATTAGGAAGCCATCCGCCCAAGGTCACGGCTCCTAAGGAGTGCAGCACACTCGTGGGTTAGCACTGGAGAGGTGACAAAGGAAGGGCTTATATTAGGAAGCCATCCACCCAAGGTCACGGCTCCTAAGGAGTGCACGCCCTGCCAGCTATGAAGGGTGGGATTTTCCTCTGTAGCCATGTTCCTCTACAGATCTGCACCGCATGCTCTGAATAAAGGTAGCATGTGGTGGCCGCTGTCTTCTGCAGTTAGAAGTGCATGTGCAGTGATTGCATGGTCATTTGGGAGGCTGTCCACTAAAATACAGCCTTATTAAGTAGTGAGATGCTGAACATAAAATGTCTTCTATTCATAGTCATGAAATGATAGTGCTTCCTTTTGAAAGGTGAGTGCTTGTGTGGTTTGTCCCAGGAGGTCTGATGCTAGGCGTTTATCCTGAGGAGATGAAGGTGTATGCAAAGACCTTTACACAACATTATTCAGTAGATAGAAGGTGAATGCCCAGCAGCAAGAGAATCGTTAGTGACACCAGACAGGGCCCACCACTGTGGGCTTAAACTGCTGTAGGAGATAAATGATGTGGCACCAGGTTGGTGTTTGCCTACAGGTACACCAAAGTGAACAATTGCCTTGGGTGGTGGGCCTGGAGGTGACGGTGTTGGCACAGGGCTAGAACATTATAAGGCTCTGAGGCTGCCCTTTGGTCCACAGGCTAACATATTGGTTTGTGTGGCAGGCGCAGGTCTGAGTGGACGGCAGGTACACCGGACACAGGCTGTGTTCAACCACACTGAGGACTATATTTTGCTGCCGGATGAAAGGACCATCAGCCTCTGCTGCTGGGATTCTAGGACAGCTGAGCGAAGGAACCTGCTGTCCCTGGGCCACAACAACATTGTGCGCTGCATCGTGCACTCACCCACCAACCCTGGCTTCATGACATGCAGTGACGACTTCCGAGCTCGGTTCTGGTACCGGAGGTCCACCACTGACTGAGCTGGACCCGCTCATCAGGTTCTTGTCTCAGGACTCTGCCCTCCTCCCTGCATCCTGCCACCGGCTGCAGTAGTGACCAGTTTGCACCATCTGTGGTGGGTGTGCGGCCGCTTGGCTTCTGCCTTGGATTTGTATGTGGAAGCTCTTTTTTTACCTTGATATAGAATCATGGTGGGAAAAGTTGGAAACAGACCTGTGGAGTCACCCTCTTACAGTGACCTCAGCATGGTTTCCACCAGCTTAGTATGTGCAGGGCTTGCCATGACTTTGGACTCTGATTCTGGGAGAAGGAAAAAATACTGAAATACTTCCTGGGATTCGGAGGGCTGCCATCAGGTTCTTTTGTCACTTCTTGACTCTGTCCTGCCCCCTCTGTATTTTCTTTCCTGATGTATTTTTGGCACATGAGGGGCTCTGCAGCTCTGAGGACCTAGGGTTTTGTGCCATGTGGAACCACCTTGCAGGGAGCCATCCCAGCCCAATCCTGAGGTGATGTCGTCCTGGTAATAAAGCTCAGATCTACAATCTCGCTGTTCCTTCTTTTTCACTTCAATAAAACAAAGGATTTCTAGGTTCCCCACTGTTGTCCCTGCAGCACCCTCTTGGTCCTAGCAGTGTTTACTGTTAGGACCAGGAACTGGCCTGTAAGCCCAGTGAAGCAAGAGGATCAGGAGCCCAGGGCCTGCCTTGGCTAAATAGCAAATTTGAGGCCAGCATGGGCTATGTGAGCCCATGTCTCAAAAATTCAACCAATGCAGGGCATGATAGCACACGACTTTAATCCCAACTCTTGGGAGACAGAGGCAGATGGATCTCTCTGATCTCCTATCCTGCTCTAAGTAGTGAGTTCCAGGGACGTCCAAAGCCACATGACTGCGAACTTGCCTCAAAAACAAAAAGGATGGTAATAATTTCATATATTCCGTCTAAGCCACAGGAGCCCACCACTGCACCTAGCCAGGAGTGCAGAGGAGACCACACTCTTGGAAGATTGCTACAGTGCCCTGTAAGTGTCTGGAAAGCTGGCAGAGTGTCTGTTCAGTCACACATAGGTGAACCAGCTCTGGAAAGCTGGCAGAGTGTCTGTTCAGTCACACAGAGGTGAACCAGCCCTGGAAAGCTGGCAGAGTGTCTGTTCAGTCACACAGAGGTGAACCAGCTCTGGAAAGCTGGCAGAGTGTCTGTTCAGTCACACATAGGTGAACCAGCCCTGGAAAGCTGTCTGTTCAGTCACACAGAGGTGAACCAGCTCTGGAAAGCTGGCAGAGTGTCTGTTCAGTCACACATAGGTGAACCAGCCCTGGAAAGCTGGCAGAGTGTCTGTTCAGTCACACATAGGTGAACCAGCCCTGGAAAGCTGGCAGAGTGTCTGTTCAGTCACACAGAGGTGAACCAGCTCTGGAAAGCTGGCAGAGTGTCTGTTCAGTCACACATAGGTGAACCAGCTCTGGAAAGCTGGCAGAGTGTCTGTTCAGTCACACAGAGGTGAACCAGCTCTGGAAAGCTGGCAGAGTGTCTGTTCAGTCACACAGAGGTGAACCAGCTCTGGAAAGCTGGCAGAGTGTCTGTTCAGTCACACATAGGTGAACCAGCTCTGGAAAGCTGGCAGAGTGTCTGTTCAGTCACACACAGGTGAACCAGTCCTGGAAAGCTGGCAGAGTGTCTGTTCAGTCACACAGAGGTGAACCAGCTCTGCATTCCGTGTGCTTTCCGTTTCTCCTGAAGAAAAATCCCTCAGGACCTGGGCAGAAGTCCCTGAGAGCATTGTGAGGTCACTACTAAGGTAGTAATTGGGCCACAGTAAGTCACTGCAGTGTTGTGAGAACTTGGCAGAAAAGTTCTGTTCCAGCCTCACCACTGGTTTGCAGTGGCAATCCTAGAGAGCTCTATTTCTGCCCACAGTAAGTGTAAACTTACACTTTTATTTTGCATTCTAATTTTCGAGTATTTGACCCTGGCCGCCTGGAAGTGCCACACCCATAAGATAAGAAAGCTACTGAAGAGGGAAAAGGACAACCCGTTCTATCCCTGGCAAGCTTTCCGTTTCCTCTCAATTCCCTGTTGCTTTCAGGCTGTGACACTATAGAGTAGAGGCTTGCCACCTCTGTTCCCATCTGCGCTCCCAGCACTAGCTGCCAAGATGTCACAGATCACTTGTGAATCAAAATAATAATGCCGCTTCATGCAGTCCCTGGGCTAGTCTCAAGGGCTGCAGTTTCAGGACTAACATTTACAAGATCAAGAGGCTCTTTTCTGTTTCCAGAACAGTTTCCTCCCCACTCTCTGTGCCTTCCTCCTCTTTCCTTTTAAAAGCCACATTAACATTTGAGCTGGTGTGTGTGTCCAGAGAATCACACAGGCTCATTCTGTTCACAGAACTTCTCGCTGATTGGACCACATAACACCCTGGCATTCAGATGAAGAGTTTACAGCTGGTCAGAAACACCTATGCCTTCTATGTTATTTTTTAAAGAAGTGATTTCTAAAATAAACTTTTTTACATAACAGTAATGTAAAGCTAGTTTGTGTTGTTGGAGATTGCTATAAGTCTTCCCATACTCGAATGGTATTTCTTAAGCCATGATTGTGAGTGGTACGTTTGTTTCACAGCGTGTTGCTTATGCTAGAGCTCCTAGCTGCATTCCTCCTGTGCTCTCTTCACCCTTCTACCCTGAACAGAAAGGACTTGGGGATAGTCCCTTTCTTTGGATCAGTTCAAGAAAACTGTTTTTGCTTTGTATCTTGGCTTTCTTTAGAAAAACAATATAGAGAGTCTGCTCTCAGCTCTGATCCTGAATTAATAGGTAGTGAAGCTAGCTAGCTAGTCATTTGTCATGGGCTGTGCACCATTAGGTGCTCAAAGGGCTTCAGCTCCAGTCTTCCAACCACCACTTCAGCAAATGGAGTTTGTTTTGGAGACCATGGTATAAACAGGTTCAGGGGTAAGGGAAGGCATTTGCTCTCAGGGAGACTTGTGAAAGGATTAAGTAAGCCATTCTGAGACCCTTGCAGTTCATATATGTGAACAAAATTTAATTTTAAGGTCTAAATGGTATAGCTAGCAAAAAAGAATTCCAGAGAGAGAAACAAGAAAACAAATGCATAATTAGAGCTGGTTGTCATTCTTTGCCGGGTGATGGTTTTTGAGCAGATCTAATACTAGGCCCCAGGGAATAGGAACTTTGATCAAGACCTAGAAAAGAAAGGAAAAAAATAAGATTAAGTTGTTTTGTTTTAAGTCCCAGAAAGTAAGATTGAGCTTCAAGATGCTACCTCTCACTCCCCATAACAAGAATGAACTGTACAAAATTCTCTGTGATCTCCACTTGCTTGGGAGTTTAGCAGGATGGTGCAGTGGGGAAGGTACCTGAGAGCCAGCCTGTGTGCAAGCTCAAACATCCAAACTGCTAACACTACCCAAGCCCTAGGAGAAAACCAGTGGGCAATTTAAAGCCATCTCCAGTGGATAAGCAGCTAAGGAAGTGCCTTGCAGATGCCAGCCCAAAGCTCTATTACAGAACATATCTGAACCCAGTCCTCCGTTCTCCCAGGTAACAGGATCCTGGGCTCACAGTCAGGATACATGGGGACACAAGCTACCATGTTGCCAACCAGTGGAAACAGAGACCTGCAGAGTTAGAGTTACCCAGCAGAATGTATACCTAGTGTCCAGAAAGCCAAGACAAAGTGAATTGAGGGGCTAAAGGTGTAGCTCAGCCATTAAGATTTCCTAACCTGGATTCCATCCCTAGCATCACACAAACCAGGCACAGGCACACCCCTGCAGTACCAGCACTTGCAAAGTGGATACAAGATCAGAAGTTCAAGGTCACCCTCAACTAGTGAGAAGTTGGAGGCCAGAATGTCTCAAAAAGTAAACTGAGGCCAGTGTACTAGTACACTCATATAATTCCAATAGCCTGGCAGCTTAGACAGGAAGATGCCTGTGTAATCAGGGCTCCATACTGAGTTGCCAGCAGCCAGGACCACGTATCAAGACTCTTGTCTTAACAACAGGAAATGGAATAATGCAACTTCCTCACTTCATGTATTTGGCCCACCTCTGGGACTTTCTCTCCTTCCTCCCTGGGTACATATTTTACTCCTACCAGAGGCTGCTTTCCCAGGCAACTCTTGGCCAGGTGATACTCCTTCCACATGACAGTTACATGCCTATGACATCATTTTCTGTCCTGTCAACAGGCAGGCTTTTCCTGCAGTGACCCAACCCTACCCCTTGCATTTAGATTCTTTTCCATTTTTTTTCTTCCAATCCTTATTCTGATTCCTTTTCCTCCTCAACCCAAATCGAGGGTCTGTATGTGCACGTGTATTTACAGGTACCAGTGGAGGCCAGAAGGCATTGCTTCTCCTAGAATGGGAGTTTATGGGCATTTGTGAGCCACTGGACATTGGTGCTGCTGGTCAAAATGAGCATCAAGTGCCCTTGACAACCGAACCATCTCTCCAGCCTGTAACCGAATATTTTTATTTATTTATCAACACTTAAATTTATTAATACTTAACACACATCTATAAAATACCTAAATCCTATAACCTAAAATCTATTATAATCTGAGAGTACCCTAATACCTAAGAGCACTCTAATACCTATCTAAAAACACTTAGCTAACACTATTTTAACTTTCTTAAAAGGATATTAATATTCTTAGCGTAGGTCCATGCAGGGTGGCTTGCTGTATGGCAGTCCCAGAGGCAGTCCTTTTCAAAGCTTAGACAGCCTAAATTCTATTAATGGCATAATTTGATGTGTGCTTCTTCAGCGTGACTTTTTCAGTCAGTGAGGGCAGGAGAAAGAAAGAGACCTCATGGAATTCTGATCTTATATATTGCATTATCTCATGATACTTGGCTGTCTCAAGGGTCCAGGAGATTTCTCGAGATGTCCAACACTCCCATTGCTTCTTGCAGAAAATGACATCATCTGCATGGCTTTCAAGGTTTCTTAGCCATGCCTCTTCATAGGGCATATTGTTCAGACACAACTGGCTTTTTGTCCATATCAGCAAACCAAAGGGACACCGAGCTCCTCATGTGCTGCCAGGTGCTAATCTGAACTGCATACTAATTCACTACAGAGACCTAACATCTACCACACCAGCCTCTTATTTTGGGTTTGGTTTTAGTTTTTGTTGATGTATATGTCCATGTTCTTCCACCATAAGTTCTGATTCCCACTCTCCCCCCCCCCACTGTGTGTGTGTGTGTGTGTGTGTGTGTGTGTGTGTGCGTGTGTGTGTTCATTTTCTTCCACCATGGACCCCAAGGATAAAATTCAGGCCATCAGTCTTGTACTACAAATGACCTTCCCTGTCAAACCATTTCCCCCTCCAATCTCAGACAATCTTGAAGCAGTACAGTCCAAAAATTTCAAAGTCTTAGTCTTCTATATACTCTCTGTGTTCAGCTATCTTTATAGTCACGGTGCTGAGGACCCAGTGTTGGAACACTACCGAACTCAACAAACTTCACAGCTGAAAGTTGGTGTGGAAAATGTTGACACAAGCAGCAAGCACAAAGTGACCTTCTTAGACACATAAAAGACACCATAGAAGTGAAGTGAGCAAATCCACTGACAGACACCAGAAAAGAAAATTGAGTCCCAAGTACTGTTCTCCAGTGGCACACACCTATAACCACAGCACTCAGGAGGTAGGAAGATTGCCATGATTCTTATTGGACTGAATATTTCCAGGCTAGCCTGAGCAGCCCTGTGATGCTGAGGAAAGAAAAAAAAGAACTGTTCTTGGTACATCGAGGGCATTAAGGACTTCACTGCAAGATAGGTGTGGTAGCTGTAATCCCACAGCAAACTTTAGGCCAGCCTGGGTTATGTGAGGCCTTATCTCAAAAAATAAATACAAGAAAAGCCCCAATGTTTCTCTCCCCCACATGGTTCTCCTTAGCTCAGTATGTCAGTTTCAGGTATTTTGTCAGGTATTTTGAAAGCACCCAGTTTCCCAGAATATCCTGTTGCTGCAATACTTAGGCTTCCGACGAACTTCCATTAAGATGCAGGCAGACTGTTGCAGAGTGGTTAAGGCGCCCTCTCAGACCTCCCATTCATAAAGTCAGGCAAGATCAGACCTGGACTGAGAAGTCAAATGTGTTTACAAATTACTGACTTAGCCTAGTAAGAGGTAACCCAACCCATTTCTCAGCCAGATCCCATTTGTTCAGTGTCTAAATAAGTTTGGTTTTTTGGTCTAGCCTGAGATCTCTAGAACATATGATATGTAAATTACAGCTCATAGTTGTTCCATGAACTTAAGATACCCTTCAATGAGGGAGGAGTGTTGCCAGCAGCTTGCCAAGGTAATAGGAGCAACTGTGAACTTGAATTAGTGTAGCATCTTTTTCAACTTCAAATCCTGTCATAAATGTTCACTGTGACCTTCAAGTTTGTTCTTCCTTTTGTTTTTGCCTTGAGACAGGGTCTTTTAACCCTATGACTAAGTTTTCACACACGCATGTATGGCTATGTGTGGGCCATAGTCCCCTTTTATGTCCCAATCCTCCTTTTCCTTCTCTCCCCCTTCCTATTCCTCCCCTCTGTCCACTTAGGCAGTTTTACTTCTTCCATTGCATGTGTAAATGATTTTATATAAATCTGGAGCCACAAATGAGAGAAAACCCCTTTCTAAGGCTATCTTCAGTCACCATATGATTATCTGTTAAATCCACTTTTCTGCCAATGGCATAACTTCCTTCCACATGATGACTGGAAAAAAAAATCCCACTGCCCACACGCCACATTTCCTTATTCCTCCTCAGTTGTTGGATGAGTAGGTTGGTTCTTTGATGGAGCTACTGTGGACAGTGCTGCAATAAACAGTGACAGTGGATTTTAACAAGCCTTGGCCTGAATTGAGCAATCTTGGCCCACCTAAGCTAGCTCTTAATTCTATTACCCAAATATGACCCCATATATACATACATCCCCTTCGACTACCATTCTCCACACTATGCCAATGCTCCTGGCCATATGGAATGAGGTTCTTTTTGCCAACAATGATAATAGAGGGAGGAGGGAGGCCCTTCCCGATAGATAATACAAAATTGATGGCAGCTGGAGCTAAGAGCTCCCTGGTGTGTGTCCTCCTTCTTCCTGCTCCTGGCTGGAATCCCTTGTCACATTTTTAAAGAGCGCTCTTTGGTGGATTCCTGGAAAGATAGTTCTTAAAGGATGAAACACAAATGGCCAACAAACATGAAAAAATGTTCAGTTCCACCAGCCAGCTGTCAGAGAAATGTGAATCAAAAGTACACTAAGATTCAATCTCACCCCAGTCAAGGTGGCAGTCATCAAAACAAATGACAACAAATGTTAATGGGAAATCTGGAGAAAGGGAACCCTTATATATTACTGAGAGAATGCTAACTAGTCCAGCCACTGTGAAGTTACTATGGAGGCTTCTCAAATAACTAAAAATGGACCTTCCACACAACCCAGCAATGACACTCCTGGGTATCTACCCAACCTTTCTCTAAGTCAACTTGTCACAGAGGTGCTTGCATGTCACTGTTTATTGCAGCACTGTCCACACTAGCTCCATCATAGAACCAACCTACTCATCCAACAATAGAGGAGGAATAAGGAAATGTGGCGTGTGCACAGTGGGATTTTTTTTCCCAATCATCATGTGGAAGGAAGTTATGCTATTGGCAGAAAAGTAGATTCAACAGATAATCATATGGTGACTGAAGATAGCCTTAGAAAGGGGTTTTTCTCTCATTTTGATGCTCATTGTTTTCTTCCAAGTCAAATGGGAGCTGTCAGGAGCTGACTGTCTTAAATCAAACAATTCTTAAAATAATAAAAACATCTTTAAATGCCATTTTCTGTATGCCTCCGAGGGTTTTGAAGACATCTATCAATTTATTTATAAATCTATCACTTCTCTTCTATCTATGAACAAACTGTATATTTTTAACCATTTCCTGTCTGTTTAACCTATTAAGTCTATTTTGTGATAAATTAAGACTAGTAGTTGACATGACCAGAAGCTCAACTGGCCAGTCAACTTGTATTATCCAGACTCCTAAATGGATTGCAATAGCAACCCACAAAAGGATTGGAAGTAAACCTGTACTTTTAAATGATTTGTATAGGCACAATACCTTATACAAGAGTTGAAATATACATAATATGTGTCTAAATATAAAATTCTATACCAATGAATCAAAATTTAACCTTATTTTTGTATCAATATACAAAATTATATACCAATGTATCAAAAGATAACCTTATTTGAGAACAACAATAGTCTTGAGTTTCAGAGCAGATAGACTTAATAGGTTAAACAGATAGGAAATGGTTAAAAATATACAGTTTGTTTGTTCATAGATAGATAGAAGATAGATAGATTTATAAATAAATCAATACATGTCTTCAAAACCCTCTGAGGCATACAGAAAATGGCATTTAAAGATGTTTTTATTATTATAAGAATTGTTTGACTTAAGACAGTCAGCTCCTGACAGCTCCCATTTGACTTGGAAGAAGACAATGAGCATCAAAAAGAAATCTCCCATCAGGAGATAATTCCTACTGGGCAAAAATGCCCCTGATCTCTCAACAGACTATATACAGTCCAAAGATGGACCAGAACTTAAATGCAGATAAGTCGATATCTTGATTCTGCAGAGACAGAATGGGAAAATCCTTCTTATTTCCTGCTGTACAATGTAGTCTGTGAAAAATGCTTGGCCAGAAGGCTGAAAATGATACTCCAATGATATAAAGAGATATTTGGGACTGTCTAGGCAACAAACTGTCATATTTCTTTTTAGAAGCTCCTCTCCTATGCTTCCTACTCACTCAAATAATATATCCCTTCTTATGTCTTTGATGGGGTTGAAGGAATAATAGTTATAAAATTTCAATTGAACTTGAGTTGTTTAGGATTTAAAAGGATATTTTCAAGTCTAAATAAAATCTTTAGGTTTATAAATATGGGATATGATAGAAATTATTTAGGTTCAGAAATTTAGACACACCAAAATAGATAGATGATTTTTTTCTTCTTCAAGATTGCCTGATACAAATAGGCTAAACATTATGTGTGTAACTTTTATATATGGTTTTCTTGATTGTTTCATATTTGTTCGTATTTTTTTTTACTATATGAGTTAAAAATTTAGCCTTTTTATTAGACAAAAGGAGGGAACTGATGGGTGGTGTTAAGCATTCTAAATGTTAATTAATTGGTCCTGCTTGCTGTCTGTTACTTGCATTGACTCCCATTGGTTAAATAAAATGCTGAGGCCAGAGACTGGGCAAAGACAGAGAAAGGTGGGACTTCTTGAGATTAGAACAGGAAGCTTGCGCTTTAGACAGAGGATTAATTCATTCCAGCCAGGAGCAGGAAGAAGGAGAATATACACCATGGGTTATAAAGAAGAACCTCATTCCACATGGCCAGGAACATTGGCTTAGTGTGGAGAATGGCAGTCCAAGGGGACGTATGTATATATTTGGGTAATAGAATTAAGAGCTAGCTTAGGTGGACCAAGATTGCTCAATTCAGGCCAAGGCTTGTTAAGATCCAAAAAAAAAAAATGTGATAAGGATGTTTAAGTGTAGCTCTCCACAGGTGATAGCTTCTAGCAGGGGTGTAGGAGGGGAAGGACTCAGTTCTATATAAGGGGCTGGCCACTGAGAGTTTGACAATGCTCCGGTATTGGATAACACAGATTGGACTTGCTTATTTTTATTTTTCTATTTTTTTCTAATTTTCATTTTTACTTTTTTTGGGGGGGTCACAATGGTGGAGGGTCACATGTGGAAGGACTGGGAAGTGAGTATGATCTGGGTGCATGATGTGAAATTCCCAGAGAATCAATAGGATGATATGTTTTGGTTTTTTAAGAAAACAAAAACAGTTTTGTCCAGTTCTTTTATTTGGATGCTTTGGTTCCTTGTTTTGTTTTTGGGTTCTTTGTATAAATTAGATGTTAGTCTTATCAGATGTCTCCGTGTGTGTGTGTGTGTGTGTGTGTGTGTGTGTGTGTGTGTGTGTGTG
>CAJQZJ010032083.1:8545492-8560534 GCA_907164525.1 Lophiomys imhausi
TGTGTGTGTGTGTGTGTGTGTGTGTGTGTGTGTGTGTGTGTGTGTGTAATATTATTCTTGCTGGAGACTAAGAAAGGATTTGTGAAGACTGAGTCAACAACAGACAGGAAGAGACCCATAGACCCCAAGGGACTTTGGACAGGTCATTAGCTCTCTCTGCCTCTCTATTTCCTTACCTGTAAATTAGAAACAAGACAGCCCATGTCTGAGGCTTCTGGGAGTTTGTGATATAAAATATCTGAGCACCCAAAAAAATAGAGTCTCATTCCATATCATTCACTCTGTTCCAAGAATCCCCACTGTGTTTCATTCCTCTTCTGGTGGTGTTATTGCCAGTGTTTTGTTTTGACCTTTTGAGACAAAATTTTCCAAAGGCCAGGATGATCTTAAACTCATAATTCAGCTTCCATCCTAACTTGCATCACCATCTTAAAAACATCTTCTTAGATCCAGAACACCCTCTTAATATTTTAACAATTCAAAATTTAGCTATGAGACTATAACTATCTAGTCTTCAACCACATCAGAGACCTGAGAAGGATAAATATATCTGAGTATACAGGAAGTGCAGGGCCAGCAGCTTCCAAAACTAAGAAATGACATACAATTGGCTGCCTGGACAGTTCCCAATTTCTCTCCATACATTAGAGCACCAATCTTCCCGTTTCTCTGACAGACATTAATTGTGAAGCAGGAATTATGAAGGACTTCCCTACCCTGTCTTGGCAGATCTAGGCTGTTGACTTACCTGCTTCCAAGTTTTGTCCTTTTTGGACAGCATGCTGTCTACAATTGAAGCAAGGGATTTTTCTTGTCAAGTGACAGGCTTGCCACTAATTCAACCATCTCCAAATGGAGATTCTTCGATGCTCATCATCTACTTGGAGTAGAATAGGGGGTGCCATCAGGAGCTGACATGTCTCAATATCAGAAAAATCTTAAGTTAAGAAAACATCTTTGAATGCCATATTCTACAAATCTCTTGAGGTTTTTGAAGATATAGAACTTTAAACTCATGGAGATGGGTGCATAGTAGAATGTTAAAGTCAGTTGCCAAATATGTGAGGACTGGACATTGGGATTGTATGTTAAGCCTTATAATTTTAATAATTGTGGCCTAATTATTTTTGTTGTTTTGTATTATATTTGTTGTTATAAGAGAAAGAACCATTTGTTGGACTGAAAGGGGGACCTGTTGGGGGGGGGAGATATACCTTAAATTTAAAACAAAAAGGATGCAGATGGGGGTTGTGAGGGGGAAGAGGGTGGGAGGGTGGGACTGGAGGGGAGAGTAGGGAGGGGATTGTGATTGAGATGTAATTTGAAGAAATAAAATATTTTTAAAAAACCTAATCCACCTCCCAAAGCTAGAATTGATTACAGTCATGGACCACCTTGTCTGGTTTGTTTTATTCTTCTTGTGTAACAAACTTTAATTGTCTCTGTTATTAAATTTTGGTGACCTAGGCTAGGGGAATTTTTGTTGCTTACCTAGCATTCTTGAAGCCCTGGGTTCTATCTCCAGCACTGCAGTTAATTGAGAAATTATAATAATTGATTGCTTGAAGTATCCAAAGACACTCTGTGCTATTTATAAAGAACTATCATACAGAAGGAACTCATGCTGTGACATTTTTAGAGGTTTTGAAGATGTGGCCAGGCAGCAAGCAGTCAGTTGGAGGAAACCATATCTCAGGAATGAGGCAGCTGCTAGAGATCCAGCACAGCTGGTGCCCCGTGGGGCAGATGCTTCCTGGATTGGATGATCCTAAAGACCCATTATTCTCTGGAAACACTCCTGCCTCCCTGAGTGTCCAGACCCAGAAGCCACCGCTGTCTGGACAGTGTGGCTCAGCTGCTCTCAACAGCTGCTCCCTGACACTCACGTGAACCAGACAGATGCTGCATGCTTCAGGGACAGGCCTCCATTCAAAAACACTTTGAATAGATTTCACGAAGATTGTGAAGAAGGGTGAAGGCTGGTTTTTGCTTTTCATTTTCCCAAAATAGATAGTTATGTTGTAATTTTCTTCTCTCTCTCTCTCTCTCTCTCTCTCTCTCTCTCTCTCTCTCTCTCTGTCCCTCACTCCCTCTCTCTTTATTGAGACAGAGTCTCACCTCATAACCCATGTACGGAACTTACAATATAGCCCAGGGTGCTTCAAACTAACAGTAATCTTTCTGCCTTAGACCCTTGAGTAAAAGGATTACTAATAAGTAGCTTTCAATGAGATAAAATTGTAAATCCCCAGCAGATATAAAATAAGTTGCCAGGCACAGTGGTTTATACACACTATCCCTCACTCAGGAGGTAGAGGCAGGAGGATTGGGAGCTCAAGGTCAGTCTGCACCACAGAGAAGCAATATTCAAAAAACAAACAGAAATTCTAGAAAGTATCCTGTCGCTTCACTTAAGTCTGAGCATTCAGTCAACAAGTCACTAGGGTCTGGGAACCCACCCTTTAGCACTTCAACACTGCTGGCTCCCAGGCCTCCCCATGTGAAACCATGATGCCACATTCCAGGGTGGTGTACCTGCATTTTCTGGTCCTCTCTGTGAGCATTCTTTCTAAATATTACTTGAAGGGTCAGCACAGTACCACAGAAAGTCCCCTCGTCTCCTGCTCCAGATAGAACTAGTGTCCATGCTGGCTTTTTACCTCCTAAAGATTCGCCCTGCCCATCGTGAAACCACCAAATGGCTAATGTGGGCCCTGAGAACAGAGTTGAGAAGGAAGAGGGTATGTACTCTCTTGTGGGAGACAGACAGAGAGATGGTTGCCCTCTGTGTGTTAGATATGAACATGAATGAGGGATGATCCTAACAGGATAGCAGAACCAGTTTGGATTGCAGGGTGGCATCAAAGAATTCTTTCTCGGGAAGTGGCATTCAAGAAGAGTATAGAAGGATGTGTGGGATTTCAATGGGTAAAAAAGCTGCTCAAGCCGGGCGGTGGTGGCGCACGCCTTTAATCCCAGCACTCGGGAGGCAGAGGCAGGTGGATCTTTGTGAGTTCGAGGCCAGCCTGGTCTACAAAAGTGAGTCCAGGACAGCCAGGGCTACACAGAGAAACCCTGTCTCGAAAAAACCAAAAAAAAAGCTGCTCAAATGTTTGGGGATAGAGGGAAGAGCATATGGTCAGGGTTTCAATCCTCAGCAAGGGTGATCATGGGGGGCTGGTAAGGAAGTGTGGTAGATAGAAAATGACAAAGGGCTTGGAAGGTCCTGGACCCCAAGGATACCTAGGCACTAAAAGATGGTTAGAGGGGAGTGACATGACAGAAATTGGTGTTTCTAAAAACTCAAGCACAGGGTCAGTGCCATATGACATCACTGTTCGGTAAATGTTTGCTGATCTTCTGAAGGAAAATGTGTTAACATATGAGAAGGAGTCCAGGAGTGTCGGAGTCCAGAAGTGCTAAGCCAGTTCTCTGCTTTTCAAGTTAATATTGGAAAGTCCCTGTGTTTGTGGTTCACCATGGGGAACAAGGGAAATCTCTGAAGGCATGCTATGACTCTGCAGCACTCATTATCTGTCTGGAAGAATAAATTCGAGGTAGGGTGAGCAGGGAGGTGACCCACTCCTCAAGGTGAATGGAAGCCACCCACTCACAGGGCAGTTTGTAGAGTCTGAGTGTTTCCAAGAATAGGCTAAGAAACACTTCAAAGGGCTACAGGGATGGCTCAGCAATTAAGAAGGCTTGCTGTTCTCCCAGAGGATCTGAGTTTGATTTGTAGCATTCATGTTGGACAGCCTTACAATTGTCCAATGCCTCTTTGGTCACCTTTTGACACTTCACGCACACACACACACACACACACACACACACACACACGCACGCACGCACGCACGCACACGAGCAAGCAAATAAAAATATTTTTGTAAAGCACTTCAAGTGTTCTTGGCAAAGAGTGTTGAGTGTGCTCCAGGCATATCAAGGAATTGAGTCCTAGGCAGGCTCTTCCAGTCAGGATGGTCGAGATTGGTCAAAGCTTTGCCATAGACCTGTCACCTTGTCCCCTACCCCAACTCAGTATGTGCTTACCACAAGTGAGGCGAGCACTCCACAACAGAGCTACATCCCAGGCTCTTTATCAATTTTTTTTTTTTTTGGTTTTTCGAGACAGGGTTTCTCTGTGTATCCTTTGGCTGTCCTGGACTCGCTTTGTAGACCAGGCTGGCCTCGAACTCACAGAGATCCGCCTGCCTCTGCCTCCCGAGTGCTGGGATTAAAGGCGTGGGCCACCATGCCCGACTCTCTTTATCAATTTTTGAGTCAGGGCTCACTAAGTTGTCCAGGCAGATCTTGAACTCTCAATCCTCCTGCCTCAGCTTCCCAAGTGCTGGAACTGCAGGTGTGAGCCACCAGCTAACAAGCATCCCTTAAACTTCTCCCATATTACTGGACCAGAGGCTGATGCTGCGGACAGAATAATAGAGAAAGGGGGCTGGAGAGATGGCTCAGCAGTTAAGAGCACTGGCTGTTCTTCCCAAGGACCCAGCACCCACATGGCAGTTCACAGCTGTCTGTAATGGCCAGGCATGGTGGCGCACACGCCTTTAATCCCAGCACTTGGGAGGCAGAGGCAGGTGGATCTCTGCAAGTTCAAGGCCAGACTGGTCCACAAAGTGAGTCCAGGACAGCCAGGGCTACACAGAGAAACTGTGTCTCAAAAAAAAAAAAGAGTAATAGAGAAAGAAAATTTATTTATCTCTTATATATGTACATGTACATATGTATGCAAAAACACATTTCACTCTAGTAATAACCCCATTAATAGGTATCACTATTATTCTCATTTTACCCAAAAGGAAACTGAGGCTCAGATAGGGTACGTAATGGGCTCAAGGGCACACAGCTAAGAATTTCAAGCCAAAGGTGGTATACACAGGTCTTTGACACTGCTGTGGGTCAGCATGCAGCATGCAATCACATATAACTACGTGGGCCATGGCCTCTGGTATACACAGGACTTTGGCCACGAGGGTCACAGCCTCCACAAATTTAAGAACGGGCTTATTAGAACTACTCACCCTGGGTTTGGCAGTGTAGGCAAAGCAATCCAGAGGATGTGGCACCACCAGAAATCCTGAGGACGGGAAGAACAAATGAGTTAAAGGGCAGAGCCAGAACCTCTGGGGAGGGGCAAGAAAGCAGCTTGGAGGCTTGTGCTGCAGTTTCTTGGTGGCCTGGTACAGCCACTGGCAATGACTGTATTGGCGTATTCTCTCCTCCAGACTCTGTTGGCCAGGGCACTTTATGACAACCATCCCGATTGCTCCGACGAGCTGGCTTTCTCCAGAGGGGACATCCTGACCATTGTGGAACAAAATGTGCCAGAAAGTGAGGGCTGGTGGAAGTGTCTGCTTCATGGGAGGCAAGGCCTGGCTCCCGCCAACCGCCTCCAAATCCTCAAAGAGATCCCTGTAGACAGACCCTGTCCCACACTCCTGAGAGGCCTGGACACAGATCTCACCAGCTCAGAGGTACCTTACCAGGTGCCCAATTTGTTCTGTCCACCACCCCCGGGTCCTGTGTATGAGCCAATGAAGAGCTGGGTGGAGGGGCCACCACCGCCAGCCACTGCCCAAGTCTACGAACTGCCTTACTCACCTTCCAGTGCCAGGGTCATCTGTGAAAAGACTCCGAGCTTCCCCAAACAGGTGAGTATGTCTCCAGATAAAAAAGCATGGGTGGAAGGTGCGGGAACACCCAGGGGCTTCAGTACACCCCCGTCATTGTCATTTATCAGATCAAATATACAAAACAAAACCTCAGAGCCCTATTGGCATGACTAAGGCCTTGTCCTGTTTCATTCACACTCTTGGCATCCCTGTGACTGCCCAGCTCACCAAGACTGACCAACCTGTGCTGTCAATTGAAGACCCATGGGGGTATGTGTAGGACTGTGTTGGCCATTCACGGGACCCACATCAGAGAGACCACAAGACACGAGAGGGACAAGTGATGGGTTAGTTCACATCATGTCAAAGGCAAGGCTCTACTCCTCTCATTCAAGACATGCTTTAGCCTTCGCCCAGACAATGTGCTTCTAGAATGGTAGTAGAAAATGCTGAAACATACAAGAGGACAAATAGAAATCAGGAGAGTGTGGGTGTATGTGTGTGTCTCTGTGTGTGTGTGTGTCTCTGTGTGTGTGTGTATGTGTGTGTGTGTGTGTGTGTGTGTGTGTGTGTGTGTATGTGTGTCTGTGTGTGTGTGTGTTTGTAGCCTCACTGGTGCTAGGGAAAGTTCACCAGTCCCCAAGAGTCTGTGTGGAAGAGTATTGGTTACAGACATTTTGAAAGCCCCCCCCCCCCATTTACTTATTTATTTAGGAGCAGAGCATGCCTGGGCCACTGCACACATGTGCAAATCAGGGGACACTTTCAGGAGTTGATTCTTTCCTTCCTTCCATGTGCAGCTCCCAGGGACAGGCTTGGTGGCAGCTTGGTGAAATTTATCTGCTGATCCATTCCCATCTCACCCAGAAATTTGTCTTTTGTTCCTGTCATCATGGCAAACCACTACAAGGGATAAGACATGGAGTGCTTCTGTATGGTTGTTCTAAAAAGCAAGACAGAATTCTTCAGCCAAAGACTAGGGGAAAACCCCAAAATATTCTCTCTCTCTCTCTCTCTCTCTCTCTCTCGCTCTCGCTCTCTCTCTCTCTCTCTGTCTCTCTCTGTGTGTGTGAGTGTATATGTGTGTATACGTGTGTGTATGTGTGTTAATCTCTGTATGTGCATGTGTGTGTGTGCGTGTTCTTGTATGCAGGTGAACATGTGGGCTGGAAAGACTAGAAGCACCCACATAGGTAGTTCTCCTCAGGAAATAGAATTCAGTAAGGAGAAAATTAAACAAGGTAAAGAGCAGGGACTTTTATTTTACTCTGTCCCATGTCCCCAGCACCTTGCATGGGGCAGGTCCTCAATAAATATTTCAAGAACAAATAGATCAAGAAACTGATAGGTGTCCTATGGGACACTCGGGACACTTGTGAATTTTACAAGCAGAGGGAAGAAGTTGTGCAGTACATCTGCAGTCAGAACTCTGTGGCATTAAGTAAGACAAGGGATCAAAAGGAAAAAGGAGAACAATGACATGGTGTTTGCCCCACAACCCTGGCCTTCCTGGGGCTTTAAAAATACAGAACAAGCAGCCTGGAGCTGAAGCTCAGTGGAATTCTTGCCTAGCATGCTTGAAGCCTTGAGGTCTATCCCAGTCACTGCAGAAACCAGGTCCTATGGAGCACACTTGCAATCCCACCCCTCAGGTGACGGAAGCAGAAGTTTGGGGCCAGCTTCAGTTAGATACTGAGTTTAAGGCCAGCTTTTGCTACGTAAAGTCGTGTTTCACAAACACAAAACAAACAAACAAAACCCCACTGGGCTCAGTGTTCAATGACCATAGGCATCTTCTAACATCTGACACTTGGCATTCCACTCAAATGACACATCTTCCCTAGCCATGCCTCCAACAGATGTTTTAGAAATGTCCATGTACAGAGAAAGGCAGGAAGGTAATCCCTTCAAAGTTTTTTTGAATACGTCAGATTTCCCAACTCCCTAAGCTGTAAGACATCAGCATAGACACTTGTCCCACAGAGCAGTTGTCATACACAGGTGCTAGCTACAGACACCAGCCACTGTGCACAGGGTGGGCGTACCTGTCTTTACTGGAACAATTGTCCCAGTCTCTGCCCAGCACCCAGCTGCTGTCTGAGGGGCTGACTCAGGAGAGACTTTGGCACTATTTCTGTAAGACTAGGTCATGAGGGGCTTATCAGGTAAAGGCTCCTATGAAATAGAAGCCTGATGGCCTGAGTTTGATGCCCAGAATCCATATCGTGAACGCAGAGGACAGACTCCACATTTGCCCTCTAACCTCCACTATGACGCCCATGTGTGCATACTAGAAATAAATTAAAGTGTGGAAAAGAAGTCAGGCCAGCCACTTTCATTTGAATTTCCTTCCAAAATCACTAAAAGGAAAAAAAAAAGTAAAGGTCTGTCTCACTCTCAAGCCTCCCAGAGGCCAGCACAGGACCAGGCACCACTGTTGAATGAATAAAGCAACCCAACCCAACAGTAGCCCCAAGACACACAGGCTCCACTGTCCACATTGTGTGGCTGACTCAATGTGAGGGGGCACTGAGTTCACCATCGCAGCTTAACTCAGGAGGATGGGTGCTGTGTGAACAGTGAGGTCTGCCTTGCTGAAGCCTGTCAGAGAATGCATACTTCCAGGGATGGGGGAGTGTGGTGAACAAGAGAAACCACAGCAAATGAAGGGGAACTCGGGTCCTCTATCCTGAGCAGGTTCTCCAGGGGACCACAGAAAACACCTGGGGAATGTCCCTGCCTTTTCTCCTTCAGGTTCCCTCTTTGTCCTAACTGCATTCTAGTTTCTTTCTCCTCCTCCTCCTCCTCCTCCTCCTGTTTCTCAGCCTCCTTCTCCTTCTCCTCTTCCTCTCTTTTCCTCCTCCTATCCCTCCTGTACTTCCTCCTTTCTCTTCTCCTCCCCTTTTCTTCTTTCCTCCTTCCTCTTCTCTTTTCCTCCTCTTCCTCCTCCTCATCTTCTCCCTTTCATTTAAAGGGCTAGTGTCCTGGCCCCCTTCACTTCAGAGGCAACTACTATCAACTCAGGTCATTAGGAATTCTCCAGAACCTTCTTTCACTTTCTTCCTGTGTTGGGAGAACATTGAACCGATGGCATCTGAGGTCAGCCCCTTAGGATATTCTAAGTAATTTCCTCTATCCTCAAAAGGCAAGAGCCAAACACTCCAGAAGAATAGTCAGCAATTGGCTGTAAATATTCTGGCTCACATGAAGGCAGGCATGGGTGTCTTCCCTGCTCAGGCATCTGCCACTTATCCCTGAGCTTGAGGCTGCCCAGAAAACGTGTTCCAATCATCATAGGTAGAATTACACAAGGCTAAACCCAGCCCTTTGAGCTGCTTCCATTGCAGTTTGCGGGCTCAAGTCACAGCTGGAGCAAGTCATTTCGTGGGCTCCTTTTATACCAGTGCCAGTCTCCCAAGATTCAGAGTGGCCCAGCATTAAAAGCCAAGGGGACTAAAAGAAAGCACCATTTTTCTCAAGCTGTCACGAGAGTTCCATCTGTGTCTCAGAATCAGGTGTGTCTATCCAGGAGAGTTCTCTGAGGACCTTTGGATTGAAATATCCCTCCATTCTACACAAGACGATATTGATTCCTGGATGGTCAAACTTCCCATCCTGGTGAGCCCGATGTGAACCCAGGATAGGAACTAATGCTTTCAAGTATGTCTGTGACAATCTGTCCAACTTACTCTAAAGGCAGGCCTTTATCCTCAGCATCTCTGCTCTCTGTGTGGCCTTCTTTATGTGACCTTGACTGAAGCTACTCTTTGTTTTGTTTTTTTAAGCATATATCTTCAGTTATCTAGAGAAGTTTTTTCTTTTTTTACTACATTTTATGTTTATGGATGTCAGAGGACAACTTGTGGAATTTGGTTCTCTCGTTTCACCCATGAGTCCCAGGGATTGAACTCAGGTCATCAAACTGGCAGCAAGCTCCTTTACCCACTGAGCCCTCTTGCTGTCCCTGAAGGTCTTCTTCCCATTGAGTTTTTGTCAAGTTGTCATCTTCAGACCCTGGCGGCACAGGTCAAAACCACAAGGACAAAACAAAAACAGCTCCCAAAGCCCCATGCCTTCCTCCTGAAGCTTCCCCCAGGAAAACCACTCTTCTGGGTTTTTGTTTTACTTTTTGTTCCAACTTCCTTTAATGTGGAAACCTGACTTAAAACACACCCCCAAAAAAACAAAAACAAAAACCACATGCAGAACATATTTCCATTCTCAGAAGGGACAGTTTGGTATTTCAAGTGTGAAGGGACAGATTTCTTGCTAATACTCACTTACAACTACTTCCTTCTGCCTCCGGACGGCTTTGGAAACCAGTTCTCAAGCTTGTTCCTTAAGTGATTGCTGGGACATTTCTCCCAAGAAATACGGGGCATTTTTGAAGTGGCACACCCAGGAAAGTCCCTGGGTGAACTGTAGGTGCTCCCACAGCACTCAAAAGTGACCCACAAACTCTCCCATTTGCATAAAATGGACCTGAAGTCCTGAGGGGATGGGCAAGGAAAAGCTTGTAAAACGTCTATAGAGGAGGTGGGCAGGGGAAAGCTGAGCGTAGGTTTAATCCAAAATGAAATCAAACCATGGGTTTAGGTTGGTCCTGGACCAATCAGCCCAGGACCCGCAGGGACAGAACCAGGGTTTGATTTTTCTAATATGTAAATACTTGTGTGTGTGTGTGTGTGTGTGTGTGTGTGTGTGTGTGTGTGTGTACACACGTGAATGTATAGATGAGAATGTGTGCATATACATGTAGCGGTCAGAGATCAACCTCAAGTTGTCCACCTTGTTTTGTCTTGCTATTTTAAAACACCATTGAAGCAGAGCATGATGGGACATGTCATTAATTCCAGCACTGAGGAGGCAGATGCAGGAGGATCTCTGTGGACCTGAAGCCATCCAGCCTGGTCTACATAACGTTTCAGCCGGCTGGGATTATATAGTGAGATCCTGTCTCAAAAACAGACAAACAAACCAAAGCCTCCCCTACATTTAATTGGGGCATGTGCTTGCCACAGCACTATTGTGAAGGTCAGACTTCAGTTTAGTAGAGCTAGTTCTTTACTGTGTGAGTCCCGGGGATTGAACTCAAATTGTCAGGCTCGGTGGTGAGCGCCTTTACCACTGAATGAACCATCTCACCAGATCTACCTTGTTTTTTGAGGCAAGGTCTCTCACTGGCTTGGCATGTCCCTGTTCTGCTAAGCTGGATAACCAGGGGTCCCCACCTCCTCAATGTTAGGGTTACAAGTGGGTGCAGACACGTGTAGCTTTTGTTTGCTTATTTGTTGTTTGTTTGAGACAGGGTTTCTCTGTGTCGCCTGGCTGTCCGTGAACTCGTTCTGTAGACCAGGCTGGTCTCGAACTCACAGCCTCTGACTCAGGAGCACTGGGATAAAAGGTGTCTGCTGCCACCACCCAGCATGCCCAGCTATTTTCACATGGTTTCTGGGGATAGAACTCAGGTCTTCATGTTTACAAAGCAAGTTCTTTACTGACTAAGCCATTCCTCAGCCAGAGTTCAGAAATTTGCTGGACCCAGGATGCTGGAGGCATCTCACAAGCTGTCGCAATTTGAGGTAAAGGTGGGATTTAGGTGAAACACAACAGATGCTGTGTTGGACCGCCCAAGGGGTCAGCACAAGCTTGGGCTGTAAGGTCTATCCCTGGAAACCACAAAGCAGAGACAGGTAGAATGTGGAGCTGGACCCTCTTTCCAAGCTTGTGAGGATAAGTCTGCTCCTCCATGTGGATGACTGGGGTTTCCAGGTAAACAGTGGGTGTTTCCATTTTAGGACAGTACTTAAGAGAGTCCTGTTCCTGAGAACCCTTGTGAATAAGAAAGCAGTTGCCACATAGAGAAATTTGGTTGGTTTGACCCTGGAGAGCTGAAATGTGTATTTAGAGAGATAATATCATATGACTTCACAGCAGCTTTATCCATTCCTGTGACCAAAGCTAAGGGACAACCAGGAGAGTGTCTATTTCAAACATTGTCCTGGGCTGTGTGCCTTCATTCACCAAATCATCCCAAAGCTGGGTCCTAGGGATAGTCATAAATAAAGGAACCCTGGCCTGGTCTTCAGAAACTGCTCCTCAGCCTGGGTTGTACCCCCACCCTATCTCCACATTAAAATCCTGAACCTCTACACCAATGATACAACTTGGAAAGCACTCTACACAAATGCCTGGTTCCTTAGGACCTAGCTAGCTGGTCCATCACCCTTTGGGTTTTCAGTAACTTTAATTTTCCTCTCTTGACTTATTCCTCAGCCTGTGGCCTTGATATGACAAGTCTTATTTCTTTTTCCTTTGTTCTGTAAGTCCTGGCACCTCTGACTGGTTAAATAAATGCTGAGGCCTGAGATTGGGCAAAGACAGCAATAGGCAGGACTAAGGTGCATGGGCTTCTGAGAGAGCATCTTGGGAAGAAGAAGAAGCAAGGAGCAGGAAGGAGACACACGATGGGGTAGATTAAAGAACATCATTCCACTTGGCCCAGAACATTGGCATAGCATGGAAAATAACAGTCCAAAGGGATGTATGTATATATGGGGTCATATTTAAGAAACAGAATTATGAGCTAGCTTAGATGGGCTAAGATTTCTCAATTCAGGCCACGGTTTGTTAAAATAAAAAAAAAATCACATCAACCAAACAAAAAACAAAAACAAAAAACCCAAAACATGGTGGGAAATGTAGCTCAGTTGGTAGAGTGGCTGTCTATCATACACAAAGCCCTGGGTAAGCCCTGGGTTTGATACCCAGCATCACATAAAACTGGGGGTATTGTGGTGCATGCCTGAAATCCTAGCCCTTGGGACCTAGAGACAAAAAGATAAGGATTTAAGATCATACTTGGCTTCATAAGGTGTTTGAGGCTGGCCTTCAATCATGAGACAAACTTGTCTCTGCTGCAGGCTCCTGGGGCCCCCTGTGCACTCAGATTCACCAGGCATGCACACCAAGAATCCATATTCTAACTCACTTCCCAGATGAATCTGATGCAGAATCCATGGCCCACCTTGTAGGGAAGACACACCCATCACTATGGCCCGCTATCATCATCTCACAGTTCCTAGACTCCATCAGGTACCTCTAACTCTTGACATGACACTGCTGTTTATAAAGTCCATGCTTGAGAACTGTATAATCAAGTTTTTAAAGATTGCAAAAAAAAGACCATATAATGTTTCTCATAATTTAGGATTATGTATTGGGCTGCACTCACAGATGTTTCAGTCCGTGATGGCCTCAGGTTGGACCCACCTGCTAGTGAAGACAAACACTCAATGGCTGCCTTTGTTGTCTGGAAGGTGACTGTGACCATGATCTTGGGTATCTTGACTTCATTTTTTTTTTCTCTCCAAGACCATCCTCATGCTTCCCAGACCTACAAGGGCCTCGATGCCGACTCTTCCTTCCCAGGTGTATGATGTACCTACCCAGAGGCGAGTCTCCTCAACCCTTAAGGTGAGCTTCACTGTGCGACCTGCCACCCCCTGAGACTTGGTGCCCAGTCTGTGAGTTCCCCATGTCATTTGCCTTTATGGCTTCCTTCATTCTGAAGGCTGATTCCCTTAAGATGGGCTTCCAGTGTTTCCTTGGGTGACTGCTGGGATGTGACTGTGGTTGTACCCCTCCGCCCCACCTCCATTCCTTCAGGTAAGAAGGTTAAAGCACCAAGTCCATCATCATAATGAAAGCCATTGTTATATACCGTTATTATATGGTAATTAAAAGCCTTAGGGTTGGGGAAGTGGCACCACAGATAAAGTGCTTGTGTTACAAGTGTATGAAGACTTGAGTTCAGATCCCTAAAACCCACACAAAGCCAGACACAGATTTGAGACTCTCCACCCACTGTTTCTATGGTAAAATGGGAGGGGGGAGACAGGAGAGTTCCCAGAAGGGCTAGGTAGCCAGGCCAGCACAGCAGTGAGCAAGAAACCTTGCCTCAATCAAGACACAAAGTTGTGGTCTCAGCTCCACACATGAGTCATGGTACATATATGCCCATGTTTAGACACATACAGAGAGAGAGAGAGAGGGGCAGAGACAGAAAGAAAAAGAGGCAGACACAGAGTTAATTTTAGTTTAAAAGGGGGGTTAGTGTTGGTGGTTGAACATGCCTATCAACATAACACATATACTTCCCCCTGCCAAAGAACTGTGACTACAAGCCCCAAGGTGTTTGGGGATTTGTGTCTTTCATTACAGAAAGCACTGAACTTGTCGACTTGTATGGGAAACTGTGGGAAAGAGAAATCAAAGTTGCCCTTCTTTGTGATCTTTCCCTAAAGCCAGAGAAGCAGCAGTTCTACGACATACCTACCAGCTCCCAGAAGGCAGCGATGCACTCCTCCACCAGCCAGGCAAGTGTGAGTGTCAGCAGAGTGGGATGGAGAGCTAAGAGGCTAAGCATCCTCCGGGAAACTATCGGCTACATATGTTTGCTGCTGTGATGAAATGCCCGAGATAAACAACTTGTAGAGAGGGAAGGTTTACTTTGATTCACTGTTTCAGAGCTCATGATTGGGTGGCTGGTTGCTCTGGAAACTGGTGTGGTGCTGTTCAGGCCAGGAATAGCACATGGTGGAAGATGTTTGCTCTCTGGAGGCTTAGGGAGCAAAGAGAAAGGAGAAGAGAGTTGGAGCCCCAGTATTCCCTTCAAGATAATGGCCCTGATGGCTCAACTTTCTTCTGCTAGGCCTCACCTCCCAAAGGTTTCATTACCTTCTAACAGTAGTAGCACAGGCTAAGAACCAAGCCCTCAACATCAAGGAATATTCCAAATTCAAACTGTGGCACTTGACCAAAAGTCAGGTGCAGCATCTGCATAACCAACTCTACTGCATTGGAGGTGAAATCTCTGTTTTTTAGGACTAGGAAAGCGGGCTAAGGGGATGGCTCTGTTGCTGTTTGTCATGCAAGCATGAGGACATGAGTTTGAATCCCCTGTGCTCACAGAATTGGCTAAGAGCGTCGCTGCTCTTGCTGAGGTTCCAACTTCCCAGCATCCACAAGGCTGCTCACAACCTCCTGTAACTCCAGCCCCAGGGGATCTGATGCTCTTTTCTGGCCTCCATGAATAGCAGACACACACATGGAATACATATAAAACAGAAAAAAGCCCATATATATATGGGCACTTGACTTAAATATATATATATATATTTATTTATAATGCTAGCCACAAATCAGTGGTTGCAGAGCTGTGGAGATGGAGACAGGAGGATTGCTAGAATTGATGGAACAGCTAGCCTAGCAAGTTTTAGGTTCAATGAGAGATCCTGTCTCAAGAAACAAGGTGAAGAATGATAGAGGAATAAAATGCCCAAAGCACATCTCTGGCCTCCACACACACACACACACACACACACACACACACACACACACACACACACACACA
>CAJQZJ010032083.1:8567713-8595256 GCA_907164525.1 Lophiomys imhausi
TGTGTGTGTGTGTGTGTGTGTGTGTGTGTGTGTGTGTGTGTGTGTGTGTGGTTTACAGTCATTCTACCCTTATTTCTCAGACAGCACCTAAGGTCTAGTTAGAGGGGCCAAAGGGACAGTAGGGTATCAGAGGCTCTGCCCTCACTGATTAGGAAGACACCCAAGGGACAAAGAAATGCCTGCAGGGTATCGATTGCTAGTGAGAAAAGAAAGTTGGGGGAAAAGGCAAACAGAGCAACTTTTTCAAAGGATTGCTTTCTGTTGGATTCCTTAGAAAACTGCAGGGATTGGTGGCACATGCCTCTAAGTTCAGCACCAGGGAGGCAGATTTAGGCATACTTTAAAGAGGCCAGACCAGTCTATAGTGAGTTCCAAGCCAAAGAAGGCTATATAGTGAGAACCTGTTTTTTTAAGCCCCCCAAAAGTAATGAGTTTGCCTTTTTACCAGTTGTTCTAGATTAATACTGTGAGATGTATACAAATTGTACATATCTGTTTGTGTGTATGCGTGTGTGTGTGCGTGTGTGCATGTGTTGCTAGAAACTGAATCCAGGGCTTCACGAATGCTAAGCATGCGCTCTTCCACTAAGATTGAACCTTAGTCTTCCACTCCCCACCACAAAATGTATTTTGGTGATGTTACCTCACCCCAAAAGTGATTGTTTTGTGTTCTTTTGGGTCCCCTATTAACTTATTTTGTACATTACAAATCCTGTATCAATCAGTTCCACTGTTCAGTTAGATTAAGTTTGTATTTCACTAGTCTCAAATCTGTTATATTATTTATCTATAATCATGGGTGTAAACATATTTGCAAGGTCCTGAGAGATGGCTCAGGAGGTAAGGGCACCTACCACTAGTCTTGATTACCTGAGTTCTATTCCAGGGACACAGGTGGCGAAAGAGGAAAACTAACCCTGATAACTGTCTTTGGACATCCATGCACAAAAAAAAAAAAAATCTAAACTGTAATTAAAACATGTTAGTGCACTGGCAGCAATCCTTTCTTTGGAAGACTCTCTGAGCCACGTCACCTGAGTACTGGTACCAAAGTGAAGCATTTGTTAGAAACAATTTGAATGCATCTGCAGGGGTGTGTGCAAGTTTGTATGTGCCAGTCTGGGATGGAAAGGAAAACCATCATTTGTGTGTTCCTGGAGTCGGGCAGGAAGATGCGGCGTGCACATGACACCCACAACTGGTCACAGCTGTAGAAGTGTCACCCAGTTCCCCTCACGCAAACCACTTCCTTTTTCTCTCCTGGAAGCTCAGCCTTTCAACTCATGTTACCACGGTAATCTCACCCTTCACTCCATGCAGCTCATGTTACTATGGTAATCTTACCCTTCACACTATGGGAGGGTCCCTATCTCTCCTGAGCATTCGATACCATCACAGTCTAGCAAAGCACCAGATTGTGTCTCCTGCAGATGTGCCATGTCCAACTTCTAGATTATCTGCATGAGGCACGCACTTTTAAACTATTGACTGTAGGGACTGGAGAGGTGACTCAGTCGTTAAGACCACTTGCTACTCTCAGAAGACCCTGGTTTGGTTTCCAGCATCCATGTGGTGGCTCACAACCATCTGTAACTCTAGTTCAAGGGAATCCAACAACTTCTTCTGGCCTCCTTAGACAGCAAGCATGAAAGTGGTGCAATACATAACACACATATGCAATGTATATTCAAACATACATCATACATATCCATACATGAAAACATTCAAACGCATAGAATACAAATAAATCCTTTTTTTTTTAATGTTGAATGTAGGGGCCAGAGAGCCCTTCCAGGGAACCTAAGTTCAGATTTTAACACCTTCGCTGGGCAGCTCACAACAGCTTGCAACCACAGCTCCAGAAGATGCAATGTCCTCTAGATATATCTGTGATAGACATTTTTGTGAATTTGAGGTCACCCTTGTATATATAGCAAGGAACAAGATGCATTATGTTTATGCTACCTTAAATCAGGTATCTGCCTCTGACAGCATAACCTATTCTCTCACTCTTACACACACACACCACACACACACTCCAATAACTCCCTAACCACTGGCCCTGTGTGGCACTCTGATGTATGTAAAGATTCCTCCTGCCAGTTCTATGGATGCAGATAAAAGAATGGAGGTTCTGGGAGAAGAGGCAATGTGGGTGGGCACCAAGTAACCCTGTGGCATAATCAGTCACTAGGGGGACTTACAGGATCCAGGACAGTTATACTCAGAGCTATGATTCTCTTCTGTTTGTTCGTTTGTTTGTTTGAGACAGAGTTTCTCTGTGTATCTCTGGCTGTGCTGGAACTCACTCTGTAGACCAGGCTGCCCTTGAACTCACAGAGATCCTCCTGCCTCTACCTCCCAAGTGCTGGAATTAAAGGTGTGTGCCACCACACCCAACAGGATGATTCATTTCTGTGAAAGGAAAGAGACTGCAGGGATCAAATGCTGTGGGACCAGGAACAAGATTCCTAGAGCCAAGACCACCAAACCATGCTTCATTCTTCAACCACAAACTGTAGCAGTGTATGTGGGGTGTTGCTACCAGAGGGGCACTTTGACTGGTGGCTGATGATGATACAGGTGTCCTTTGCTTGGCACATTCCATATATCCAGGCTTCCAGGGGAAAGCAGGTAGTTAGCCTGAATCACACTGTATGAATAGTTTAGGTGCAGGGAGCCCTTCTTGGGAAGGTAAAAAGCTTCCCCAATTCCAAGTGCCCATGTGCCGATCAAAGGGCACCCTTCAAGATAACTCCATAATCATGGCAGCCAGGCATGCTTCGTAGACCTACATCTGCACAGAGACAAGGGCTCATAGCATCAGAAGCAAGTGGTCCTCACTTCGACATCATTGATTGATACATGTCCCTCCAACCCCAAGGGGGCATGCCGAAATGGGCTCAGGTGAAGGCTGGACACAACAGACTGGCATCAGAGCCAGGGGGCTCTCAGTTTGGGAATGCCTCAACTTTTACAATAAACCCTGAGCACAGCCAGCGGAGCTGTGCCTCTGACTGAGATGTCATGTTTATCTGATTACCAGCAGATGGCACTTGGGGGGCAGAGGCAGGAGGATTGCTGCAAGTCGAAGCCAGCCAGGGCTATGTAGTTAGATTCTGTCTCAATTTCAAAAAGATTATACCTATATCTATCTATCTGTAGATATATCTGTGATTGATAGACATTTTTGTGAATTTGAGGTCAGCCTTGTATATATAGCAAGTGTAAATATAGCAAGTTGCAGTCCAGCTTGGGCTACACACTGATCCCCTGTGTCAAAAATAATAATAGGTGTCTATCTGTTGATATATATCTAGATAGACAGACAGACAGATAGATAGATAGAGATAGATGCACTATTAACCAACCTGTCCTGAACTCTGGAGGGACAAACAATCTTTATCTTCCACGATTGTCAGCCACAAGGATCCTTGAGAAGATAACTCAGAACAAATTGCCCTGTGCTCTGCTCAGATATGCAGAAATAGAAGACACCCTTTGCAAGGTCGGTGAGGCAGCTGGAAGCAGGGATGGAAGCAGCTGGAAGCAGGGAATGCTACAGGGAATCAAAGGGCAAAATCTTGCTGCAGAAATACTGGTTTGTTTACTCAATGATATGACAGCATTTATTTGCACTGGTTCTTTGGCTCAGCAGTGTTCCAACAACTCAAGAGCTTGACCCAGCCCCTCCCCAGTGACAGACAGCCCAGCAGCGTGTGACTTGGTGCTGCCTTTCCTATTTTTAACTTTTTGAGTTGTGTTCAGACCAAGAACTGTTTTCAAGAGATGTGGGTCCATTGGTACAATGTGTACTTGGCGTGCATGAAGGAAGCTCTGAGACCCATCTCCAGCATCTCATAGACAGAGATGGAGAGGATCAGGATTTTGAGGTCATTTTCAACTACGTATAGAGTCTGAGGCCAGCCTACACTACATGAGACCCTACAAAGTAAGCAAACAAAGGAAACCCTTGTCAATAAAGAGCAAACCCACTATGTACAAAATCATGAAAAAATACTGCTCTCGGCTGCAAGTTTTTCCTTCCCCTTTTGCAAAGATAATGGTTTTCATGGGGGTGAGCCTCCCCAGACTGATTACAGATGTCTTCCTGGGAGCTTTAGAATCAAATGTAGTTTGTCAGCTTTTGTCAACTTCCTGTTAAATAAGTTTTTTCTAATATCCAACATTCTGCACCATTTCCTCTACAAAAAGAAAAAGGAAATGGTGGGCGGTGGTGATAGCAACTTGGGCCTCAATTAAGTTCAATAATTTATCAAAAGGGTGGCAGTGGTGAGGACCCACCAGAGAGATCTTCCAGGGTGACAAGCGCTCCGGAGTCATGTATCTGTTTTGTGCAAATATATATATATATGTGTGTGTGTGTGTGTGTGTGTATATATATATATATATTTTAGAGAGCGTATTACTGCGTAGCCCAGGCTAGCTTCAAAAACACCATCTACCTGTGTTCCAGGATTGCAGATACTACCACTCCACAAACAAATAATATTTATAAAACACCTTCTTGGGACAGTGGGTGAGGGATCAGCGGATAAAGGTATTTACTGCCAAGTCTGAGCTCAATCCACAGGACCCATATGGAGGAGGATAGAACCATCTCCTGTAAATTGTTCTCTGACCTCCACACATGAGCTGTAGCCCACACACATACATGTGGCAGAACATTCATATGCATAAAATAAAAATAAAATTTAAAAACCTTTGAATATTCTGATATATTGTTTTGAGGCAGGATAGAAAAGAAAAAGTAAAGGGAGATAGGGAGTGAGGGAAACTCTCACCTAGGGTCGGTTTGCATTCTCCACAGACTGAGAGAAACACAACATAACTGGCTAAACCTTGATTGTTTGCAAGTGGATCTCTGTGAGTTCAAGTCCAGCTAGGGCTACACAGTGAGCCCCTGTCTCAAGAGGAGCAGGAGGAGGAAGAAGATAATGATGATGATTGCCCACAGAGACTATATTCCTTTTCAAAGAGATATATTAAGTAACTAAATTAAGTACATGCCTCAAATCCCAGGACTCAGGAGGTAGAGGCAGGCATATATCTCCATGAGTTCTAGGCCACTTAAGGTTACAAAACAAGGTCTTGTCTCAAACAAAGCAAACAAACAAACACACCAGGGTTGTTAAAAACAATACAAGTGCTGAGATCTGATTCATTGGGTACAGTGCCTGCCTATCATGCACAAAGCCTTGGGTGCCACCCCAGCACTGCTTGACTGGGTGTGGTGGTACATGCCTGTAAGAGATGGAGGCAGGAGGATCAGAAGTTCAAGGTCACCCTTGACTACACAGAGAGTTCCACCTTTCTGCAAACCACCACCACACTATGCTTCCTTAAGGACAGAAAGCTTGTGAGTCCTTGGGTCTCTGTATCAGCATGCTCCTCTCATCCCTAAAACCAAACAAAACCAGGGCATCCAGGACTGGAAACTAAGTAAGACAGTTTATAATTTTGTTCTTAATCTTTAAACTTTGCTTGATCTCTGCACTTTGTTGCAAGTTACATCCTTTGAGCTATGTAACTCCAGAAGCCACAAAATCAGATATACAGCTACTGTTAAAACACCCAAGTGTGGGAGCTGGAGAGATGGCTCAGCGGTTAAGAGTAGTGGCTGTTCTTCCAAAGGACCCTGGTTCAAATCCCAGTACCCACATGGCAGTTCACAGCTGTCTTTAATGCCTGGGTGTGGTGGCGCACACCTTTAATCCCAGCACTCAGGAGGCAGAGGCAGGTAGATCTCTGTGAGTTCAAGGCCAGCCTGGTCTACAGAGTGAGTTCCAGGACAGCCAGGGCTACACAGAGAAAACCTTGTCTCAAAAAAACAAAACAAACAAAAAATGACATGCTAGAAAAACATGATCACTGAAATGTATCCACAGCCCTTAAAATTTTGTTGTGTCCCTAGAGGCATGCAGGTGTGGCTGCTATGACACGTGTATAAGTAGATGGCAGAGAGAGGAAAGGCTATGTCTACACTCAATGAACCTATGAACACCTGAAAGAATAGTAACTAACACTCCCTGAAAAAAAATCAAGCCTGAGACCCACCACCAGTTTGGTGCCAGGGGTCCCAGACAGGGAGCTAGCCTGTGACAATCACCAGTCTAGCACCAGATGGGCGCCCAGGATAGGAAGCAAGCCAGAGACTAGAAGAACCCTGCCTGGCACCACGAATCCCAGGCAGATGGCCACTCAGGAGAGCTGGGCAAGCAATGTTCCCAAGACAACCACCAGACTGGTACTATGGGGACTCAACAGGGGCTACTCTGAGATGAACACCAGTCTGGTGCCACACAGGCCTGGGGATCAGACCATGCTGAAGATGACCCCTACCAGGTTCCATAAAGCCCAATGCACAAGTGGGGCATAGCACTCCTGAGACCATTCCTGAGACAAGCCCAGACACTCAGAAATCCTGGGCACCACTAAGAGGAGCAAGTAAGTGATGGAGAAATAGAAGAGAAAGAGAAACAGAAAGATCTGAGCACAATGAAGAGAGGTAGAACTGGAGACTTGAGGGTAGTAAGGAACAACCTGATGTGAGTAACTGGTGATGCCACCTAGGACCACGGAGAACTCCTAGGCTCTGCTGCCACCAGGGACCATATCTGGGTCCACGGCTCTAGAGCAGCAGGGGTCTGTTACCACCAAAAGCTAGGTGGACATCCCTGGTCTGAGCTACCACCTGGGAACATGTTAATGTCTGAGGTCTGTGAAGAACTGGCCCACCCTCCACTTGGGCATCATGGGAGAACTGCCCCTAGAGGCATGAGAGCAGGAGAGCTGACTCTGCCCCTAGCCAACTGCAGTACTTGGAAGAGAAGGCCCTGCACATTTCAGGAGGTGTGAGTGAAGTGGCCCTACCACTCGTCTCCCTGTGATGACATGGACAAGGAGAGATACCATCCTCTCCCTCACCCCTCATCACCAGTAGCAGGTGGGAGACTTGGCACTGGGATCATGACAGCAGGAGTGCTGGCCCTGTCCTTCACCAGCTGCAGCATTCGGGAGAGTTGGCCCTGCACCTTGCCTGGGGAACATAGAACAGCTAGCCCTGTATATGGGGGTTGTGGGTGAGCCAGCCCCAAGGGTGTGAGTGTGGGAAAGCCTGCTCTGCACTTTACCTGAGTAACACAGAACTGACCCTGGATAAGGGAGTTGCAGGACCAGAACCAGGGCTTTGAATTGGCTCAACCAACATATAACCCATGGATGAGCTGCTGGAGTACATGAAGAGGACAGATCTACAGATCCAAAACTACAGGATCTCCATGACAAAGGGCAACAACAGGATATCTGAGAGAAGAGCCAGTGAGGTTCCAGTATTGACAAAGTAGCAGAAGTCAGAGACCTCATACCAGAGCAAGGAGTAGTTGTAATGAACATTTGCAAGCAAAAATGTGTGGACAAATGGGAATATTGTACGACACACTGTGGCACACTACAGCTTCCACACTAAGACTTTTTTTCCTGTTGGGAAGGTTGCAAGACACACACACACACACAAATTTAAAAAGAAACCATTTTCTTGGCCGGGCGTGGTGGCACACGCCTTTAATCCCAGCACTCAGGAGGCAGAGGCAGGTGGATCTCTGTGAGTTCAAGGCTAGCCTGGTCTACAAAATGAGTCCAGAACAGCCAAGAATACACAGAGAAACCCTGTCTCGAAAAAACAAAAATAAATAAAATTTCTTTTTTGAAACAAGGTCTCACTTTGTAGCCTAATCTGGCCCTAGTACATGCCATGTGGGCCCAGGCTAGCCTTGAACTCAACATAATTCATAAGGCTGAAGGCACAGATATGTCATTTTTCTAGGCCCACAACCACGTAAATCCCAGGAACAGCAGAGCCCCAGAACACGCAGCTAAGTGAGGGTAATACGCAGAAGAGATGGTCTCCTGAGACTGCCTGGTCACCTCAAGCAGTGGGGACTTCAAACTGGCCACCTTGTAAGACTGGACTGACACAGATATGGACTCCACACCTACCCCAGGGCTGCTTACTTATGCATGCCTTTTGCTCCTGTTGTTCCTCTGGGCTTACTGCTCATGTCAGTACCCCAAAGACAGACTTTAGAGTCACTAAACCCCTTATTTGTCCTCTTCCCAATATGGTCACACTAAATACCCTTCTCTGCCTTCACCATCATTAATCTTTTTAACTAGCACAATGGGATAGGAGGACACTGGAGTCCCAGCTTTTGACCTAAAAACTCTGGATACAGGCTGGAGAGATTGCTCAGTGGCTAAGAGTGCTTGCTGGTCTTTGAGTGGTTACAGGTTTGGTTCCCAGAACTCCAGCACCTCATAACCATATGCAACTCCAGTCCCAGGGACATCCAACACCCTCCTCTGGCCTCCACAGGCACCTGCATTCACATAGTGCACATGCAAGCTCACACAAGTTTTTTCCTTTCTTTTTTTCTTCTTTTGTAAGTCTGGATTTAAAATATATGAAAGCTAGCTGAAATGACAGATTCTGTCCATCTCAGACTTACAGCAGAGTTCGCCTTGGTCTGCAAAATGCCCAGGATCTAGGTACGCAAACATCGGGCCACCACTACAGAAGCTTCCTAGTCCTCCCGAAGCTCCAGCTTTCCTAACCCAGAGGAAATTTCTGACCCACTGGGAAAAGGAAGGGGACGCCCAGGGCCGGAAGTGGACGCACTTCCAAGGAAGCGCCTGCCTGTCGCCCTGAAGCCACGCCCAACTCCTGGCATTGTTTTCATGGTAACTGGTGCTGAACAAAGGCCCTACGGGAGTCACGCAGTGGCTCCGCCCCCATCTGCGACGCTATGATAGTGTGAGTCATCAAGGAGCGCCGGAAGTGGATAGATTTTCACCAGAGACCCCAGAAAGGACTGCTTCTGGTTTTTGCTGTAGCTTCGGACTCCGACCTTGGGATGGGTTGCGACGGAGGAACAATCCCTAAGAGGCATGAGCTGGTGAAGGGGCCGAAGAAGGTCGAGAAGGTCAGTGGGGACTGCGGGCGGCGGGGCTTGGAATGAACTGTGTCCTCCGGCGGTTATGAAGAGTTTTTACTGTTTGCCGTCCCAAACAGTCCGATTAGGCTGGGGTATCCTTCCAACAGACGCAGTGTTGATACGTAAACATTAACACTCAAAAGGATAGAGACTGGAGAAGCTAGTTAGTGGCCTGGCTAGGACCGGGACTGTATTTGCCGTTAGCGACGATCACACTAATAGATGCTTTTTATGAACTTAGTGTGTTTTTGTTTTTTTGTTTTTGTTTTTGGTTTTTCGAGACAGGGTTTCTCTGTTTAACAGCTCTGGCTGTCCTGGACTCGCTTTGTAGACCAGGCTGGCCTCGAACTCGCAAAGATCCGCCTGCCTCTGCCTCCCAAGTGCTGGGATTAAAGGCGTGCGCCACCACCGCCCGGCTTTTGTTTTGTTTTTGAGACCGGCTCTCAATGTGTGACCCTGGCTGGCTGGAACTCCTGCCTCTGCCTGCTGAGTGCTAGGATTAAAGGCGTGGGCCACCATGCCTGTCACTTTGTGTATTTAAAAAATACTTTTATTGTTGTTATGTTGTGTGTGTGTGTGTATACGTGAGTGCAGTACCGATGGAAGCCAGAAGAAGGCATTCGTATATTCTGGAGCTAAAGTTACAGGTTTTTGTGAGCCATCAGACTTGACTATTAGAAACCACAGTCAAATCTTTTGGAAGAGTACAAAGTCTCCCTAAATCATTCCCTTATCGTGTAAAGTCAGAACCTTATTAAACTGTTAAAACCGTGAGCATACTGAATTGGTGGTTGATCCAGTTGGTTCACATCTGACTGCCAGCTCCTAATGGTGGAAGCTGTGCACCATTTTTCTTTCAGAACTATCACGTTTCTGGCACAATGAATATTTTGAGTAAATGAACAAATGCTCTCCAAGTCTTACAAGACATTGAGCAAATATTTGGGGGGGGTGTTTTGTTGGTTTTTCGAGACAGCCTTTCTCTGTGTAGCCCTGACTGTCCTGGAACTCACTCTGTAGACCAGACTGGCCTCTAACTCAGATATCCCCCCGCCTCTGCTTCCCTGAGTACTGGGATTAAAGGCTTGCACCACCACCACCTGTCTGACACTGAGCAAATTGTATAGTTCCACACTAATGGCAGGGAAATTGAGTGCAGAAAAGTTAGTTAGCACTGCTAAAGCCATGGCCTGTAGTTGTGAACCACTATTCCCATCCAGTTATGTGCATTTCAGAGCTACTGCTGTTGATGACTGTATAATATATAAGGCATGGAATGCCCTTGATACACTTCCTAGCACAGGAAGGGTCATGTTTTCTGATCCAGCATTCAGAGAACTTTGGGGTAGGAGGTGAATCCCATCAGTATTGTCCTTAAGACACTGCTGTAGCTTCCTGTCAAATTCCTAATAAACTATTGGGTCCCCGGTGGACAGACCCCTGCTTGTACTTTGCCCTTGTCTTCTGCCCCTCTTTACCTCTTTCATTCTGCTCTAAATAATGTAGACCTCGTCCTATCATCCTGAACATTCCTCACTCACAGTGACATCATTACTTTTTTCATTCAGTCCTTCCTTATTTGGTGAGGGAGAGGACTACTTGAGGCAAGGTTTTGCTGGTAGGTAGCCCAGGCCTGCCCCACACTTGTGCTTCTCCTGTCCCAGGCACCTGAGTGCTAGGATTGCTGTGTGTACTGCTCAGCAATTTTTCCTCATGTCTTCACTCTTCCTTTATCACAGTCAGCTGCAGCTCGTTCTCTTCCTGTGATGCTTTAGGTTTTTTTTTTTCAATTGATGCCTGTCATTGTGGTTATTGACTACATCTCTCTCCCATGTGGACCTTGTATCCTTCCATGTGTTATCTCTGTAGCCACTATGATGTTTCTGCATGTAATAGACATCCACTGAGCATGTGTTGAAAGTGAGGATAGAGCCATCCCAACATGTCACATTCCAGTGTGCACAAAGTATTTGTATTACTTTTGCTGACTTGTGCCTCGGGATGACAAGGAGTAATGTAATGAGTTGGGAAAAACAAACAAACAGAAACCCTGATTTCAGAACAGTGAAGAAAAGAAAGGATGATCAGGAAGGGTGTCTTTCATTAGCCCCATTCATACAAGTACTTATTAAATGCTGGTTGTGTCTACTGTTCAGGGCCCCAATGGCAAATCAAAGCCTAGAATGATCTATCTCTTCTAGACTTTCCATTTGAAATACCTATTATGAAGTAATAATATAGGTATGGGGTGGGGATCTTCCCTGCCTTGAAACACAGCTTCTAAGTCCCATGGAAATATCACTTGTTCTTAGTGAGATATGTGGTGACTTTTTTAAAAAAATTGGAAATAAGGTCTCACTATGTACTCCTGACTGGCCTAGAACTCTCTATATAGAGCAGGCTGGCCTCAGACTAGTAGAGATCCTCCTGCCTCTGCCTCAAATGCTGGAATTAGAGATGTGCACCACTACATCCATCTCATGTGACTAGATGAACTCCTGGTTGGATACTAGTCACCAGAAAGGCTTGACACTTGTTTTTCCTTTTTAATATTTGCTTATTATTTTTATGTGTATGTACAGGAGTTTATGTGCACCATGTGTGTGCAGGAACCCAGGGAAGCCAGAAGAGGGCATTAGAATCCCCTGAAACTTGAATTGTTATTGGATCCCAAAACCAGGTCCACTGCTAGAGCAGTAAGTGCTCTCAAACATTGAGCTGTCCGTCCCTCCAGCCCTGAAACTTGGCTCTTTTATCGCTTCCATATTCCGGGAGAAGTTATGTTCTATAAGGTGTTAATTTAGTGTGAAGATGTAGACATTAATGTTTGTAGTAGGCTGGAGATAGACCAGGTAGAGGGCCTCTTGGTGTGTGCAAAGTGGCTCACTCCCTGCAGTGCTCTCCCCTGACTTCTGTTTTTACAAAGCTTGCACACATGTTTTAATGATGTGATGTGAACTTGCTTTGTGTGTGTTGGGTGTTGGTGGGGCTTTATTTAACAATATAAATTTTTTTTTTTTTGGTTTTTCGAGACAGGGTTTCTCTGAATATCTCTGGCTGTCCTGGACTCGCTTTGTAGACCAGGCTGGCCTCGAACTCACAAAGATCCGCCTGCCTCTGCCTCCCAAGTGCTGGGATTAAAGGCGTGCGCCACCACCGCCCGGCAACAATATAAATTTAAAATTTGTGTTATGTGCTGCATATGTGGGGGTCAGAGAACAACTTTTGGAAGCTGGTTCTCTCACTGCACTGTGGGTTCCAGGGATCAGATTGGACATGAGTTTGTTTGTTTGTTTGTTTGTTTTCCCCCACTTCTGAGTCATCTCACCTGCCCTAATTTCTTAAAAATTTTAAAAGTCCCAACTTCATGTATCACTATTGTATTTATCTGTCATCAACTTACTTATTGCATTGGAGACTGAGCCTCATGGCCGCTAGGCAGATATCCTGCCGTGGAGCCGGATTCTCTACACCCCATCCATTTGCATGTTTCCTTTGATAAAGTACATCTATTTATTTAGTTGGGGTGTGGCACGTGAGTGGCATGCATGTGGAGTCAGAGGACAGTTTGCAGGAGTTGGTTCTCTCCTTTACCATTTGGGTACCAGGGATAAAGTGTGCAAAGTGAGCAAAATCAGCTCCTCAGATTTGGAGGCAAGTACCATATTTGCTGAGCTATCCCCTGGCCCATTGTTTTCTTTTAGAAGCAGCATCTTGTTGGGTTACCCAGGCTGGCCTCAAACTTTATCCTCCTGCCTCAGACTCTCAAGTACTGGGATTATAGTCACTATTGCTCCTGGGTGTGTGTAATTATTTTTTATTTAAAGATTAAAAACAACACAGTGTATGTATTCATTGTCTTTCTAGTGGTGTGATTAAATGCCATGACCAAAGCAACTTACAGAAAAGTTTATTTTGGCCTGTGTTTCTTGAGGGAGTGTCCATGGCAGCAGGTGGCAGAGCTGACTGATCACCTCTTCATCCACACACAGGAAGCAGACACAGTGAACAAGAAGTAGGGCAAGGTTATAGACCGTCCCAAGCCCACCCTCAGGGTGTTTTTCCTCCAGCAAGGCTACACCTCCAATGTTTCATAAACTCCTCAAACAGTACCACCTACTGGGGAACAAGTATCACATACAGGTGCTTGTGAAGGACATTTCTTATTCAGACCACCACAGAGTGGGGTTAGATACACTTTACACGGGAAAGGACTGGAATGACTGTGTGTGTTTTCTTTCTTAGGTTGACAAAGATGCTGAACTGGTGGCCCAGTGGAACTACTGTACTCTAAGTCAGGAAATCCTGAGGCGCCCAATAGTTGCCTGTGAACTTGGCAGGTAAGGACCCTTCACTTGACCAAGATGTGTTTGTTCTGTTGATTTTGAAGAGGATGCTGAAGTACTTGGTTGATCAAATAGGAACTCTCCTGACCAGATGGTGGGGAAGATGGCCCTGTGTCTGGACGTAGCTCTGCACCTTCTTACTCAGTTTGTTTTAAACTCAGGAGCCAATGGTAGCTTCTAAGACATAAACCCAAAGCATGAAGCAGCTGTGAGCACTGAAGAGAGTGGCGGGGAGTCAGCGAAGTGGAGAGGGTGTGGCCTGCCTAAAGGAGTGGGATGGGGCTGCTGCTCAGTTCCAGCCAGTTTTGAAAACTGAAGAATGTGGGCCTAGTGGTTGTAAGTTCTTCTGATCTTGATTTTTGAAGGACAGGGGAAAATGAGTCCTTTCACACTGATTTTTCCAAGTCTTAAAGTCCGTGTTCAGGTGTCATGGCAATCTTCCACCTTAACTAAGTTACTGCTGTGTATGTTCTGCCAGCCAGCAGTGGAAGCAGGGTTACATCCGCTTTTAGCAGCGCAGAATGTTGTTAGCGAATGTGGGTGACTTTTGAGTCATGTTCAGTTCTTTCTTTCCCTGTTTGGTTATATGAAATCACTGCTGTAGTATATAAACTAACCCTTACACTTGTAGGCTGTATAACAAAGACGCTGTCATCGAGTTTCTGTTGGACAAATCTGCTGAAAAGGCTCTAGGGAAGGCAGCTTCACACATTAGAAGCATCAAGGTAAGGCAAGGGATGTGGTGAGCTCCAGGGGCCTCTGGGTGAGGTTACTTTAATAGGATTTGTGTAATTAGAGACTGAATTCAGCTCCAGCAAGATGGCTCAGTGGGCAAAAGCACTTGCCGGTTGCCAGACAGTGCAGACCTCTAACCTGAGTTTCATCCTTGGGACCCACATGGTGGAGGGAGAGAACTCAGTAGGTTGTTTTCTGACCTCCACAGGTGTGCTGTCCTGTATTTACTAATGTAAATAAATAAGCATATAAATTCTTTTTTTAAAAATAGAATCCAGGGGCTGAGGAGATTATTAGGTGAAAGGCCTGAGGACTTGGGTTCAGATCTCCAGCACCAAGGTAAAAAGCCAGGGATGGCAGCATATGCCTGTAACCTCAGCACTGGGCAGGTGGGACTGGATGAGCTCTGAGGCTCACTACACAGCTAGTCTTGCTGAATTGAGCTCTAGGTTTACTTAGACTATGTCAGAGAATAAGTTGAAGGGAGGTATAAGATCCCTGACCTGGCTGCTGTGGCTCATGACAGAGCATATGCTGAAGAGGTCAGGGCAGGAGGATCATGGGGAAGACACCTGGCATTGGCCAGGCCAGAAACTCCTACACGTAGTACACATGAGCAATACACACCACACACACATGCATATACACGAATCCATGTGATAAGATTACATATCCAGTGTTGAAATGGTCTCTGTCTTAGATTGGTTCAGCTTACAATTCTTTTCTTTCTGGTGCTGCCAAAAAGATGGGCATTCCATAGAAGTGACCCGTTCTCCCAGGCCAGAGTGACCATGCTGCTGACCTGCAGAGCTCTATGGGCCGGGTACACTGAACTCATTTCACATCAGCATTGTTAATGACTCTCCACAGAATGTGACAGAACTCCGGCTTTCTGACAACCCTGCCTGGGAAGGGGATAAAGGAAACAGCAAGGGTGACAAACATGATGACCTCCAGCGAGCACGATTCATCTGCCCTGTGGTGGGCTTGGAGATGAACGGCCGGCACAGGTGTGTGGCAACTGGATGAAATGACCCTGGCCTCATTGGGATTCCTCTGTGGGATTCCTAGGGCTGTCTCGTAGGGCCTTGTGGGAAGTAGTGCCCAGTCATGGTGTGCTCCTCCAGCAGCCGTCTGCACTCACTGCCCACCCTCTCAGCCCTGTCACCCTGCCCTGCCCCGTGGCCCTGCCCTGCCCCGTGGCCCTGCTCTGCCCTGTGGCCCTGCCCTGCCCCGTGGCCCTGCTCTGCCCTGTGGCCAGATGCTGTGTGCACAATGGTCTTCACAGTGCTCAAGCTTCTCTCCCTTGGTCCCTCTTCAGGTTTTGCTTCCTTCGATGCTGTGGTTGTGTGTTTTCTGAACGAGCCTTGAAAGAGATAAAGGCTGAAGTTTGCCACACGGTGAGTTTTTGCCACACTCCTTCTGTTCCTTTTTGGCAGCTGAGGGAGTCACTTCAGCACATTTTCCTCTATCATTTAAATCCTAAACTCTTTCTGAAAGCTTTGATAAGTTGCCCCTTCTTCCATGGCTCTTTATGGCTGCAGGTGAAGACTCATTCATGTCCCTGGCCACTCTCTTCAGAGCTGAGTTCTTCTCCTCAGCTTCACTTGTTCTGCACATGCTTATTGGGGGGTCCTCCCTTGTCACCGAGCACCTTGTTACCCCGCTGATCTCATCGTCACAGAATTGTGGATGTGTGTGACAGTCTCCTCACTGGACTGTGAACTCTTGAGGGCAGGGGACAAGGTGTGTCACCTCTTGATCTCTAGGCCGTGCCTTCAGTAAGTGATCACTTGAGGACTGCTCCTGGAGACTGTCCTAGCCCATCAAGGACAGCATGATGACTTGGCACTTGCAGGGGTGCTGGCCCGAGCCTTGGCTGCTATGAGTTCCTCTGGTGTTTATGAGTGTGGCATCTAGTGTAATGTTTAGATAGAAGCCATGCCTGGTTGTACTCAGTGAATGTGGCTGTCTTTAGGCCTGTTGTGGATTGTGCCCTCTGCTGGTATCTTTTAGTGAGCAGTTGTCATGGCAAATCCTGTCCTGGTGGGATGTCCTGAAAGAAAAGATCATCAAAGTTCTGCTCTTGTGGATCCCCCACCCACTGGGGAGACCTCACAGAAGTGAGGGTATCACTGTGATGTGCTTAGAAGGGAGAACACAAGGCTGGGGGAGAGTGTCAGCTTCAGTGGGCAGTGAAGGCACCTTGAAGCTCTGATTCAGAACTAAAGGGCACAGAGGCACTAGCAAAGCCCAGGCAGCAGCAGAAGTGGCAGGGAGCCTGATTCAAGGAGCGGCAAGTGTGGCCAGGATAGGGACAGAAGGCACAGATGTAGTTACAGTTAGTCACCTCACACACATAGAGGTGGGGTGGCCATCTCGGTGTTCACGGATTTCAGGCTAAGGTGATAGAAAGCCAGCTTGAAGTGTGTCTACATGTTCTTCAGATTAAAGTGCACCATCTGCAAAAGAACGCCGAGTGGCTCCACTTTTGCAACATCCATGAAGCTGCTGGATGACGATGTCAGTAGGTGGTTTTGGGACTGTAGCATGTACACATGTCATGTCAGCTTTCTTCTTTAAAAGCGATGCCCTTGGGAGTTAACTGCCTGATGTGGCTGGTGGCATGTGTAAGCCTCCTGTTGAAGGTCAGTTGACACAAATGCTGCAAGGGAAGTGAGGTCTGAGTGGCCGTGTCGGGAGAAGGCCCCTCCTGCATCAGGATCTGAGTGGCCGTGTCGGGAGAAGGCCTCCTCCTGCATCAGGATCTGAGTGGCAGTGTCAGGAGAAGGCTCCTCCCGCATCAGGATCTGAGTGGCAGTGTCGGGAGAAGGCCTCCTCCTGCATCAGGATCTGAGTGGCAGTGTCAGGAGAAGGCCTCCTCCTGCATCAGGATCTGAGTGGCAGTGTCAGGAGAAGGCCTCCTCCCGCATCAGGTGCTTCCGGCTTGACTTCAGCAGTGGGCAGGGCGCGGTTTAACCTCCAAGACTGCAAGAGTTAGAGCTTCACGAGACACAAGACAGGCCACGGCACACGGGAATCTTTCAACCTTTCATTTATCCCCTCCCATCTGAGTCTGCCTCATGCTGTTAGACTAACTACTTAGACCTAGAAGTATATAAAGAACAGAAATTCTCATCACAGTTCTTGGGGCTAGGAAGTCCTAGCTAGGTGCCAGTGTCCCACAAAAGCACGATATTCGACGTCATAATGTGGGAGGTGTTAGCGTGGCTATGTGCACGTGGTAAGCATCAGCGAGTGCATTGTCACTGCAAACATGGGTTCAAATGCTCAGGAGCATCAGGGTTCAGCAAAGCTCCCTTCCTGCTCACAGAATCCTCTGTCTGTGGAGCATCCCTTCCCCTCAGCGCTTCTCAGCCAGGACTCTTCCCTCACTGACACTCTGCCAGATCCTCTGAAGCACAGTTATGCTCCATGTAGGGAAAGAACTTGTCCTTCATAAGGAATCCACACCCGTGATGTTCGCAGTAATTACTTCATGAGGCTGTGTGACCCAAACACCTGCCCTGCTCCCAGCACTGCCACACCGGGAACTGATTTTCCACCCAGGAACTTTGAGGAGCATTTCCCTGTGGTGTGTCTGTGTTGAGGAGGACATCCCTGTAGTGTGTCCGTGCTGAGATCTGACGGGAATCAGTTTGGCCTGGGAAAGTTGTACGTCTCTGGACCCTAGAGCTTAGTATGTGAAGTGTAGGGATTATAATGACTCTTCGGAGGCCTTCCTTTTAGATCCAGACATCCTGAACAAGAACGTTTTTAAATAAGGAAGTAAACAGAGTCAGATGTTACCAGGAATCGACTCCGGCTTGAGGTGAGAAGTTTCTGAAGTTTGTTAATTAGTGCACTGGTAGAAGGTTGGCTCGCTGCTGGAACCATCCTTAGATACCACGTGCCCACAGAGAGAAGTCCGGCTGGGTAGTTTCTTCCTTCCCATTTTTCCTTGATCTGGTGGGAAGCAGAGAGAACCTCTCTTGGGAAGTTTTCAATGGATCAGATCTTCAAATTGTACCTGGAACCTCTCACATTCCATTGGTCAGAACCCGTTCACATAACTGTATGTCACTTCAAGGAGCCTGGGAAAGGAGTCTGCCCGGGTGTCTGGGAAGAAGGGGCCAGTGCTGGCCTTTCTGCAAAAGTCTGCCCAGTGCAGAGGTGGTACAGTATCTTCAGTGACATGCGTCATGCTGAGTAAAGGGGAGGAGCCCCAAGGCCAAAAGATGGTCAGGTTTTAGGCACTGTCTGAATTTATAAATCAAAACAGAAGAACAATGACTCAGATGCCGGGCATGGTGGCACACACCTGTAACCCCAGCACTCGGGAGGCAGAGGCAGGTGGATCTCTGTGAGTTCAAGGCCAGCCTGGTCAACAGAGTGAGTCCAGGACAGCCAGGGCTACACAGAGAAACCTTGTCTCAAAAAACCAAATAATAATAATAATAATAATAATAATTGAGACTCTCAGAGGCTCCAGCTGGCTTTGCTCACACTACACAGCATGGCGTGCACTTTACCTTCAGAGTAAAGCACCACAGTGGTGCCGGGGCTGTGGTTTTGCTTTATACAAGAAGCAGATCACTAGCCGGAAAGCCAGTTCTACTCCTTCTGTGTGCTTCATTCTTGTAATAAGAAACACACCACCATGTCGGAGGTCAGGGAATGTCTTAATATTTTCAGTGTATAGTAAGGAAAAATATTTGCCTAAACAAAGACTATCTCACTCTTACCTGTTTTCCTTAAAGTTGACTTATGGTATCTGCCTTTAGGATCTCTTCACTTTGTTCACTTTTCCAGGTCGTGCAGTACCTCACTGGGTGTGATCTCAGCTCTGTGTGGGAAGCTTCAGTTGACTGAGGCACTAATATTTGGCCTTTACAAAGGTTTCTTTTTTGGTGCTCCTACTTTTAAAAAATGGCAGGGCTAGAGACATGGCTCAGTGGTTAAGAGCACTGGTTGCTCTTTCAGAGGACCTGAGTTCAGTCCCCTGCACCAACCACATGGTGTCTGACAACCATTTGTAACTCCAGTTTCAGGGCAGCAACACCTTTTGACTTCCCTGTACATGGTCACATACATCCATGCAGGCAGAACACTTATACACATAAAATAGTTGAACACATCAGTCTTTATGCCACTGAGGACACTGCTAGAGAAAGAGCATATATAAAATTTCCCATAACAGCAGCAATAACAGAAGAGGCTGAGACTTAGGAGGGAAGGGCCTGGACCGTGGCTCACGGTGGCCAAGGCCTCTCGTGCCTTCAGCCTGTTTGCCCAGGGTGTTGCCATTTTGCCACATGAATTACCTAACTCAAAAAACTCAGTGAAAGACAAGGGTGCCCTCCTCCTCCATCCCTCCCTACATTCTCGTGTGCAGAAGCCACTGTGCTAGTGACATGGGCCGGTGCAGTTGTGGGCCACCCAGCATGGCAGGAAGAACAGTAGATGGTGGACGAAGACTGCACAAACTTTTCCCAGAAGTGTGCTTCCCTCTGTGGGATAACTCAGTTACCCAGAGAAGGAGTCCCCTAGATGGTTTTCTGGAATTTTCTAGAACAAAGTTGTACTGTTCTTAGTCCACAGGGACAGCTCTAAGCATGGCTTCCTTGTCAGTGGGACTCTGTTGTGGATCTCCAGGCCCTCAGAACAAGACCTGCTGCTGGTTACTCCAGCGTGAACTGGATTCGGCAGGTGGGGAATTCAGCAGCTGGTCCAGCTGCAGGCTCAGTACTTCCCTCACTGATCTCTTCCTGCCTATTGTCAGTAGTGAGTTCTGGCCAGTAGCATGTTCTGCGTTCATTTTTGAACTAATTCGCATCCTGGAATTGAAAGAGTGATGCTGACAGGAAGTGCCCTTAGTGGTGGGGTTGACTGTTGAAATGGCTTTCCTGGGGAAATTGCCAGTGTGGCTCTGCCGGGACCTCAGCCTGCTGTAGGGCCCTGAGTCTGTGCCGCCTCTCTAGGCACACCACCACCAGTGGGTCTATGGAGGGCTCAAACTTGGCAAACAAAGCTGGCGATTGGATGAGCCAAGACAGGTCTCCCAGACCGAACATACAGGTGTCTTGGGCATCGTGGCCTGCAGAAAGAGAGAGAAATGTGACTGTTTCCCCAGCAGTTCAAACCCAGTACAAGTGGTGACACTTCCTTACTTGTCAGTGTCAGCTAGGGGTGGGGAGAGGGCACACTGTACACCAGAGTTCAAATTAAGTATCGTCCTGTAACTGTGTGGTTGCTCTCTGAAGTTGGATTTTGAATTTGTAATGGAGGGAATTTCACCTTTGGGTTAGTATTTGGGGAAACAGTCTAAACAGCATACGTCACTAAGAGGTGCTGCTGCACCAGGCATGGGGGTCGTCCCTCTAAATCACAACACTTGGGAGGCTGGGGCAGGAGGATTGCCATGAGCATGAGAACAGAGTTAGTACCAGGGCAGTCTGGGCCTAATGAGCCCTGGATACTAATCCTTATTTTAATTAACTTACACTTATACCAAGCACTATATAACACTGTTACACTTACAACAACACTTGTACTAGTTCTCTGAACTAGTAAACAGACATTTGATAACTTTATACGCAGACCTTTCTGACGAATTACCCACAGTCGAGGAGAAGCTAAAAGGCCATGGAGTCAGAGTCTGACAGCTGTACCAAATGTGGCCACTCTCACCTGTAATTGGGCAGCTGAGGCAGGAGGATCATGAGTTTAAGACCAGCCTATCTACACAGCAAGACCCCGTCTCAAAAGAAAAAGGCGGGCAAGGTCTGGTGATGAAGCTCAGTAGATGAGAGGGAAGGGATTTTCATAGATGCTGTTGTAGCTGTCCCTGTTTGAATAGCTCCCTGTTGAATTGCAATGTTTGCCTTAAAAAACAAAACAACAGCAAAAAAAAAAAAAAAATCTAACCAGGCATGATGGCATGTGCCTTTAATCCTAGGAGGTAGAGACAGGCAGATCTCTGAGCTCCGGGCTAGCCTGGTCTACATAATGAGAACCTATCTCCTCCCTGGCCCCCCAAAATGGTCCCACTGAGCAAACATCTCACTGAGCTGAACACTAACCCAACCCTCTGATGTGCCACTGTCAGGACAGCTGTGTCTGTTCATCTTTCAGCTATGTTAGCATCAGAGGTGACAGCACCCCCCCATTACCCTGTTTATTTTAAGTCAATCTTTTAAATGGTTAGGAAATGGAGGCCCTGGCTTAATGTGCATGTCTGTTCACTGTCTTAGTCCAGGCTCTGTACCCAAGTGCAGTCTTGAGTAGGATGATGTTCTTGTGCGGTGGCTGGTGCCGTACTTAGGAAGCAGCGTGTGGACAAATGGCAGTACCCAAGAAGGGTGCTGTGTTCTGCTACAGCCTCTCTATAGTCAGCCTGGGTGGTCTGCGACTTGTACCTCAGCATGAGCCCACCCCCTTCTGTGGACTCTGCAGGGCATTGAAGGTCTGTTCACTCCGTTAGCATTGTGTAGTGAAGTAATGGTCCCCCAAAGCTGTCTGCACTCCCCAAGCGCCCATCTCCAAAGTGAGCCTGGGGTGCTAGAGGACTGGACTTTACCCTCCAAAGAACTCCATAGCTTCCTGCACCCCAAGTGTTTGCCCTCGACTGTTTGGCCATCGGCCAGGTCTCTCCAGACCTTTCATAACTGGGCCCACGTTCTCTCCTTTCCTTCTGTGATTCAAACCCCTGGAGCATCAGAGAGAGGGAGAATGCATGATTCCTGAGGGAGAATCCACCAGAGCAAAGCAGACTCTCCTGCTGCAAGAACTGCCTGAGAGCTGCTCTGGTGCTGCATGCTCAGCGATGCACACCTTTAATCCCAGCACTCCGCAGGCGGAGGCCAGCCGCTGTCTGGCACTTTACCTGTACACCCCTTATGGCCATCTCCTTCTTCCGTTCTCTGTTTAGTGGCCTGAATGTTTCCTTCCCATCTGGCATCTGGTGTGGCACCTGGAGCATCTGAGGGGGAGACAAAACCAGGGCACAGTGCAGAGTACAGCTCTGGCTGTTGTAATGCAAATGCTGCACCGCCTTGCCCTTAATGAGATGAGGTCACCATGAGAACGACCTGTGCAGTGCACATCAGGGTATTGGGCTCACCAAGGCCAGTGTCCACCCTGCACGTCACTTTTCACTGTCTCAGAACTCACTGAGTGTGTGTGACATGCCCTCAGGACCATGCGGGGCTCTGGGCTGTGTTTCCCTCTAACAGCCCTGGTAGCTGATCTGGGAACGGGGATCACGGTGGGTATAAGCAATCATCGACTAGTCCAAGACCATTTCTGCTGGGTCTCTCTCTGTTCACAAGAGTGTTTTCTGTTGATGGCCATAGGTGGCCATGCTTGAAACAGAATTCTCAAAGATTACTATATAAACCCACTTAAAGGATGGTGCCAGAGTTTCCTCAGCAGTGGTAGGGTTTCCACTGGCAACATTCGCTTTTGTATTTGGGTTTTTTTTTTCTGCGTTCTAGTTAAGAACTCACCCTGTAGCTCAGGCTGTACTGTACAGCTCTCCCACTGCCTCAGCTTCCCAAGAACTATGACTTAGAGGTGTGAGCCCTTAGCACAATCCTAGGCTATAGTGACTGTCTGGTAATATTGTTAAGTGAATGAAAAAATTCAGATTTTTCCAAAGGTTTATGCCCAGGATTTCCAAAAGGCTCTGCTGGAGGAGATACAGAATGAGCCTAAAATATCTGTGTTGGATGGGAACATGACAAGGCTGTCTCCCTAACTCCACACCCCAGAAATAGAGGCCACCCCATGTTCTTGGTGTGGAAGACCTTGTGAGATACAGACCCTATACAAAGCCATAGCAAGACAGCCGAGAGTCAGCCCCCGCCAGCTTCTTTGCTGAGCACCACCCACACTGTGAGCTATCCTACCTTTCAGTCGGTTCAGGGTCACCCAGTAGTGCTGCTCTGGGCTGTGGATGTCTTTGGACCACTGCAGCAGGTCTTTTGCACGGGGATCAGTCAGGATGAACCGTACAAACTTTCTTGTAAGTGCATAGGAAGCACTTCCAGAGTAAACTGTTAGGTTATGGGGTGGTTTTTGTTTGAACCTTGTGTTTGGAGATGCGTAGGTATTTTCTCTGGGGCTGGGCTTCGGGGGACTTTGGCCTGTCTTGAGTTTGGGCTTTGGGTGTGGGATCGCCCCAGGAGTGATGTTTTTACCCTTCCACTTGGTTCTGATGTAGCGGATGATTTCTTTGTTGGTTTTGATTGGGAATTCCTGTCCGCAGAGATTCATGACGTAGTACCACTGAAATGTGGAGTGGACGAGTTCCCTCATGCAGTCGGTCTCTGCCTGCAGCCGCCTGAGGCCGTCATGAGCCACCTTCTGTGTCTTTGATGAAATAAAGACATTTTCAAAACAGCCCACGAAGGTTTGCATGGCACTCTTAAACTTCTTTGGAGCTTTTTCATCGATGTGGATACAGTATACATTCTGAGGGGCATAAATGGCTCTGAGAAGCCGCACAAACATGGCCAGCTCCTTATGAACGAGTATAACATATGCCAAAGAGAAGTTCCCCTCCTCTGCAGACAGCGGTCTGGTTATGAAGTGCAGCTCCCGGGCCATCCTGGAACAGTTTCCGGATGTGTGCAAATGATGAAGTATTTCAGAGTTATAAGGCGGTTTGCAGAACTGTGCAACTTGGGGGGCTGCCTTCTTCCCTTCAAATAAAGCCGAGCACAGTTCATCTGGATAGAAGCCACATTCCAGCACAGCCGGGTAGGTGGGCTCCTCCTCAGCCTCCTCAGCACCTGGGTTCTGAAAGTAAAGAAAGATGGAGGCGCATATCACACCACACGCCACAAGTGCAGCTTTTGTGGTCCTCAGGTGGCTCATGCTTTGCACTCTCAGTGTGCCCTCACCACCATAGCTTGAAAGCTGTTCAGTTTCCTAAAAGAACAACAGACAGCATTCAGAGTCAGGTAAGCCCCCCTACCCCCCCCCCCCCCCCCCCACCCCCAATCCCCCCCAAAACCCAATAACCCTTTTTTCTTTTTTTTTTTTTTTTTTTTGGTTTTTCGAGACAGGGTTTCTCTGTGTATCCTTGGCTGTCCTGGACTCACTTTGTAGACCAGGCTGGCCTCGAACTCACAAAGATCCGCCTGCCTCTGCCTCCCAAGTGCTGGGATTAAAGGCGTGCGCCACCACCGCCCGGCAACTGTATGTTCTTAAGTGTGTCACTTGAGGTCAGGGATGCAGCTCAGTTGGTGGAATGCCTGCCTGGTATACGTGAAGCCCTGGGTTCCCATGAACCTGGTGTGGTGTTGCATTTCTGATAGCTCTGCACTGGGGGTAGAGACAGGAAGTGCAGAAGTTCAAGGTCATCCTTGGCTATGCAGCAAGTTCCGATGATGGATGGATGGACAGGTAGATGGACAGATGGAGAAAATGCCATTTGAACAGAACTTGATTTATTGGCTTCTTTCTTTCTGTCGTCTTTGGAGGGGTTTGTTATGTTCCTCAGGCTGACCTTGAACTTATGGATTTCTGTAGTCCTATCAGGCTTCTAAGTTGCTGGACTGTAGGTGCCGTCTTTTGTTTGTTTGGTTGGTTAGTTTGGTTTTTCGAAACAGAGTTTCTCTGTGTAGCCTTGGCTGTTCTGGAACTCTGTAGACCAGGCTGGCCCCTAACTTAGATATGCACCTGCCTCTGCCTCCCAAGTACTAGGATTAAAGGCGTGTACCACTACCACCTGGCTTTGGACGTTTTTTAAATGTGTGTACACTTAAGCCGGGCGTGGTGGCGCATGCCTTTAATCCCAGCACTTGGGAGGCAGAGGCAGGCGGATCTCTGTGAGTTCGAGGCCAGCCTGGTCTACAAAGCAAGTCCAGGACAGCCAGGGCTGTTACACAGAGAAACCCTGTCTCGAAAAACCAAAAAAAAAAAAAAAAAAAAAAAAGTGTGTGTACACTCCTAGACTACCACCACATCACAGCAGCTTTCCCCTAAGTTTCCTTATACTCCTGGGAACCCATCTGCCTTTCTACTCCACATAAATGGCAACAGTGCTTTCTGTGTCCCTGGATGAATTTGCATATTCTGTAATGTGATATAAGGGACTCATGCAGTAGATGCTCGATGAGGGTGATCTTTCCTAATTATGGTAATGACTCTGAGGTCAGCCTCGTCATTGCAGCTCTTATTGCTGAGTGGTACTCCATCTCAAAGTGGCTCAGTTTATTTGTTCAGCTTTGACGGACACCTGAGTCACTATTACAAAGATGCTGCAAGCATCACGCACAAGTCTTTGGGTAGACAGATGTTTTTATCTGTTTCAAGTGATTGTGGGATAGTGACGTGGCTGTCTTCCATGCTGGGTGTCTAGGTTCACTCTAGCCTTTCCCAGATCAGCACAGCAGCAGGTAGGAGAACTCCCTACACTCTGCATGTTGTCAGTGGTCCTTTTCCATGGCAACCATCCTAATTGCCTTGTGAGGGTTGATTCCCTGTGGTGTCACTGTGTGTCCCTGATGACTGTCACTGCTGAGCACACACTCGGGAGTTAGTAATTCCTGTATTTACGCCTTTCCCTGTTACACTAAAGTCTGAGATCTTTCCAGAAAGGACTTAGACAGCAGATTGAGAGCAGTCTTGTGGTCACAAAGTTAAAGCTGCTGAAATGAGCCGATGAATAGTCTTAGGCTTTAAAGTCAAGGCGTGTAATGATGTCTCTCGATGCCAGCATGGCGAATTGTCTAGAACCACAGCAGGAATGTGAGCAGCTGCAGCAGACAGTGCTGACAAACAGTGCATTTATGAAGTGACTGCTGTATACACAATTGTCCTGCATTGAGAGAGGAGAGCTGTCTAGCTGAGATGTCAGGAGGTCTTCTGTTGGTGAACCCTGGTTCTTTAGTGCCATAAAAGTCACATTGCCATGGTGAGTGGACTTGCAGGGGCTCTTTTTCTTAGATGTGACTTGGGGGCAGGCAGAGCTTTAAGTTACTCTCAAGTTTCACAGCCTTGATCGCGCTGTCTGTCGTGGATGTTTTAAAGTACCAAATTGGTTTTCGTTGTAGTTTCTGACCACCTAATATGCTTTGAAATACAAAGCTGCCACTATTCTGGGCACGGGTCACAGATTCAGTCAACATCTGTCAATTGCTGAGAGCATCAAATACTAGGCTTTCCCGTCCGTAAGAGTTTATATAGAGCTTGCAAGGCCTACCTTCATAAGCACCACACTCTGAGGGCTCATCGCTTCATGTCTGGTCCCCAGAATAAACGGCCTGGCCTCCAGCATAGAAATCCCAGAAAGGAGGGTCCTTGTTGAAGGCGACTCAGGTCAAGCCTCTCGCAACACTTAGGATCCTTCGTTATTGTCATTTTAGGCTTTTACTTATTTTTCAGCTCGGTTTGATTTTTGAGACATAGTCTCACCATGTTGTCCTGACTGACCTGAAACTCACAGAATATCTATCTGTTGTGGGATTAAGGGCCCACCTAAAGCTTACACATTTCACCCACATGCACAGTACCCCGTGGCTTAGTCTACCCTCTTGGTGTTGTAGCTTTTACCAGGAAGAAGTCTCGGGAGCTGCTTGGTTCTCACACTGGCGGAGTGTGCCCTCCCGTGAAGTTCATGCTGTAGCCATACCCCAGGGACTGCTGTTTCAGACATTTATATAATTAAATGAAGACAGCCCCGGGGGTAGGCCACTGTCCTTCAGGGCACTCCCTGGTCTAAGTGGTTTTCTGCCTTGTAGAGGTGAACAAGAGCAAGCCAGGTCTTTCTTGTCACCTTCCCTGGGTCCTTAGCCCAGCTGACACTTGGGTCTGACTTCATCACCCACTCAGATGCCACAGCTGCTACTTCCAGTACACAAGCCTGTCCACTGTCTCCATTTAGTATTTGTCATGTGTGCTCTATTTTTATTCCTTTTAAGAATTCTGTCCATTTGATCAGCAGTATTCAGGGTTTCCTCGAGCTTTACTTTGAGAGCCCAGTTTGTTTTCATTTCTCACACTGAGAGCCTGGTGTTCAGTCTGAGGGCTGAGGATAAACCGGGGTGCCAGGCTAGCTGAGTGCCACAGGACTTCCTGACTGTCCTTCCTCCTTATCCCCTGACTGGAGTGGTCACCACCCTGGCACTTGGTTGGTCCCAGACCCCATGTGTCAGAGTTCCCTCAGCTACTTCCTGAGTATGTTGACACAGTCACTGTGGCCACCGCAGGGCAGGTTCTGTCATCTTTGTTATCCCTGGGCTCAGGACAGTGTCCACAGCACCTTGTACATCAGTTTTTATAAACTGCCAGACATACCTTGTTAGTTGGGCTGACTTGAGCCCACGGTCTGTCCAATAAGATGGGCATCTAGTTCACAGTGTGCTGGCTCAGCTTTGTGTGTCTGCAGAGGGCTGTCCCTCTGTTAGGGTGTGTGTCTGCAGAGGGATGTCCCTCTGTTT
>CAJQZJ010032083.1:8595266-8630266 GCA_907164525.1 Lophiomys imhausi
GTGTCTGTAGAGGGATGTCCCTCTGTTTGTTAGGGTGTGTGTCTGCAAGGGGTGTCCCTCTGTTAGGGTGTCCACTCGGAACAAGCACAGGTACCCGGTTGTTCTCAGTACTGTCACCAATAAGACACAGGCTGTGGCAGTGGACTCTAGACTGACCTAAGTCAAGGCTAACCCATGGTGGGTTTTAACATCTGTAAAATGTCATCTGTCACATGCTATAGAAATAGCACGGTTTTCTTTGGCTTAAAGCCAAAAACCATGGGACTTTTTTTGAGGGGAAAGTGATCACTAGCTAATACTGCGTTTCCAGTCCCAGGCAGCTGAGAAAGCCCTGTTTCCTTTAGAACATGCACCTGCTTGCCCTGCTGTCCACCGTCCCCTCCCACCCTGTTAGCGACACACTCACCAGTTTCTGTTCCTGTCTGGAACCTGGGCAGGTGCTGGCACAGCCACCTCTCCTCTCACCGCCCAATGCTTCCCTTGCTGCGGCTCCTGCTTCTCAGAGTTGCCTGGCAGGCTGGGTTGCCTTTGCGTCCTTGGGGACTTGTATTCTTGTTGATCCTGATACATTGGTGGAAAAGAGCTGCTGTATTTGATCCTTGAGAATTCTTCAGAATTGTACACCTGCCAGGAAAGAAGGGGAGTGGGACATAGAACAAGACAGTAAGGTGCTGACAGAGCAGTCAGATGAGGACTGTGCAACCTTCCTACTCTGAAAGCAGCTGCTCTCCCACTCTGAACATCACTTGCCATATGGAGCAGGGTAGGGGCTCAACCTTCAGACTCAGAAAACCGCTGGTTTGGTTAATGGTTTGTAAGACTGTCACATTCCTAATGTGTTCTTCAAACCCAAACTTGGTATCACACGCCTTTAATCCCAGCATTCTGCACTTGGGAGACTGAGGCAAGTGGATCTATGAGTTCCCAGTTAGCTTGGTCTACATCCAGGCCAACCAAGGCCACATAGTGAGGCCCTGTCTCAAAAAAACAAAACAAAACAAAATATTCTCTTCAAAACAGGAGGCCAATTTTTCTGACACTTTTCGGTCTTTTACATTCACTCTGGATAGATCTGCTTTCCCACACTCATTCATTCATTTATTGCTGTGGCGGGTGGCGGGTCATGCACGTGCCACTGAGTGTGAGTGGAGGTCAGAGGACAACTTGTAAAGTCAGTTCTCCTGGGGTGTAGGGATTAGGCTCAGGCCACGAGGCTCAGCATCAAGTGTCCTGACCCAGGGAACCATCCCACTGGCCTGACAGATCTGTCTTCAGTGGAGAAGTGAAGGGTTGGGTCATGGCACTCCATGGGTACCTGGGGATGTGACTGAGTGAGTGGTCGAGGGCTCATCTAGCATGCGCAGGGCCTGGAATAGAACATGGAAGGGAGAAGTGCAATACTGAAGATTTGTCTCCTCCTGTGCTTCTAGATCCCTAAGCTAGGGGATGGGCGGTGTCTTCACCTGCTGGTGAAGACCTGAGGCATGAGTGTGTTTTGTGGAACAGCTGTCACAGCTGCTACAGAAGGAGGTTGTGGTGGGGTAGCTGGCAAAGTCTCTGTGACCTTCAGGCCTGACCCTCTTTGAGCCTTTAGGGAGAGCAAGGACAGCCTGTGTGTGTGGTGTCAGACTCCATCTGTCCAGGCTCTGTGTCTGTCTGCAAGAATTAGAAGAGCAGCCAGGTGTGGTGCAGCTGACTTATCAGTGGAGGCCAGCCTGGGTTACGAGCGAGCATGGCAGTGCTCGCCTGTGGCTCCAGCACTTGGAAGACTGAGACAGAGTTGTGATGCATTCCAGGCCAGATTAAAGTAAGTACTTCTCAGATAACCTGGAAAGTTAGCTGAGTGCAATCGTGTCCCAGAATAAAAGAAAAGGAGAAAAAAAAATGTTACTGATAAATTGTGGCTCTGTCTCTGCCTGTGTGTCAGCCCTGCCCTCCTTCCCACCAAAGGGGGGTCTAGACCTCCATCTGTGGAGGAGAGCTGGCTGCTGGCATGGTTAGCATGGTTGGCTGCTTCTTTGTTTGCCTTACTTGCCCCTTAGGATGCATCTGTCACCCCATTCCAAGGCTGAGTGTAAGAAAGCTTTCCCAGTCAGAACATGTGACATGTGGCCTGGGGGAGACTGTCTTCAGAGAAAGTCCTATTAGTTTACGTCCGAGCAACTAACACCATTGAGAATTAAAGGGCCTTTTGAGTTTTTGAGGTTGGGGGGAGGGGCTTGCTTCACTTTGTTGTTGTTGTTGGTTTTGCTTTTGAGCAAAGGTTTTGTTCTGTAATCTGTGTTGGTCTGAAAATCTCTATCTCTGTCCAGGAACTCATGGTAGTTCTCCATAGTGCTGGGATTACAGGCTTAAGATAGCTCATTTAAAAAAAAAAAAAAAAAAGTGCCGGGCGGTGGTGGCGCACGCCTTTAATCCCAGTACTTGGGAGGCAGAGGCAGGCGGATCTTTGTGAGTTCGAGGCCAGCCTGGTCTACAAAGTGAGTCCAGGACAGCCAAGCATACACAGAGAAACCCTGTCTCGAAAAACCAAAAAAAAAAAAAAAAAAGTTTATTGGGGTTGGAGAGATGACTCAGAGGTTAAGAGCACTGGTTGTTCTTCCGAAGGTTCAATTCCCAGCAACCACATGGTGGCTTGTACCCATCTACAATGAGATCTGGTGCCCTCTTCTGGAGTTCAGGCATACATGCAGACAGAACACTATATAATAAACAAGCAAACAAATAAATGTTAAAAAAGGTTTATTATCCATTTGTGTGTGTGTGCACGCACCTGCATGTGTTTATGTGTACCACTTGCATACAGGTGCCTACACGGTCAGAAGAGAATGTGAGAACCCTGGAATTGCAGTTACAGGTGGTGAGCCACTACATGGGTACTGGGGACTGAACCTGGAACTTTAGCAAGAGCATCCCCAAATCCCCAATGGTAACTTATTAACTATCAAGATATATCAGTGCTGGGTGTGTGTATACAGTCAGCCACAGCCTCGGTTGTTTCCTAAGAAGGTTCCTGCTAGAACCGTAGAAGAAAGAGCAAGGGCATAGGGATGGGCAAGGAAGGTCACCGTGAGTTCCCGGGAGGATAGCTACAACCTTGAGGCCAAGCCTGGTCTCCACGGAGAGTTCAAGGCTAGCCAGAGCTACTTGGTGTGACCCTGTTTCAAGAAAGAAACAGTAAGCAGGTTTTAAGGCTCTGCCTCTTTCTGGTTCTGGTCTCTTTCTCTACACCTACCCTGAATGCACAGAGAATGGTCAGGAGCCCTGATCCTGATCCCTGGCAGTGATGTTCACTCCTGATGGACACTGAGGTCTGCTGGTCAGGGGTACTAACTCTGCCTGTGATGGGCTGACTAGGTTTCCTCACCTTGACATAAATCTATACTCACCTGAGAGGAGAGTAACCTCAGCTGAGAAGATGCCTCCGTGAGACTAGCCTGTAGGCAAGCCTGTGAGGCATTTTCTTGACTGATGGTTGACATGGAAGGGCCTGGTTCACTGGGAGTCATGCCACCCTGGGCAGGTGGTCCTGGATGGTTTAAGAAAGCATACCGAGAGGCAGTAAGCAGTGTTCCTCCATGATCTTTGCTTCAGTTCCTGCCTCCTGCCTTGGCTTACCTCAGTGGTGGAGTGTGTCCTGAGTGTTGTGAGTGGAAAGCCCTTTCTTCATAAGTTGCTTTTGGACATGTTGCTTATCACAGCAATAGAAACCCCAAGACGGTTATCGAATTCCTTGACTAGGAATTCTAGCCTCACAAAATTCTAGTTTACAGTCTCTTTTTGCTCATGTTTTCATGTCAAGCTTTTCAGTTATAAAGTACATTGGTGGCCTCTTCTCTGGTGTTAAAAATAAGAAACAAGGAGGTCCACATGCTTCTGGAAAGAAAGTGCAGCTGAGATCCCAGCAGGGAGGATGGTCCTGCCTCCTGCGCTCTGCTGCCCTCATGAGGGTTATTTACGCCAGAGTGCGCCTTGGGCCTTCCTTCCTAGCTCACTCAGTTCCAGAAAAGTCGCTTTTCATTCCGTCTCCAAGGAAAAGACTCCCCCTCCCTGATGGAGGGATTCTCTACCCTAGTATCCCCTGGCTCAGGACTTCCCAAGGGACCACCTGCTCAGAGGCTGTTCCTCCGCACCTCCCTGCCTGTCATGGTGGCTAAGGCAACCCTGTACCTCAGTGGACACCTCCCTTCCTTCATGTCATTTCTCTGGAAGCCACCAAGCTCAGAGCTCTGTGAGTCAAAGCAAATGACTTTAGTCAGCAACAGCCTCAGGGCAAACCTTTGAAAGGAGCAGACACTGAAAGGCGGCTTTAGAGTAAGCCTGAAGCCGGCACTCACCTCTATCCTGTGTGCAGGGTGGTGCCAGAGACCTTGGGCAGTGATATTTATCAGCCCTTCTAACAGGGGATGCCAGTGACACCTCTTCCCAGAGGTGCCAGCCAAATCATCTGTAGACAGTTTGCTGTCCACGCGGACAGAGCAGACACCTATGAGGGTCTCTGCACTGGAGCTAAACCACCCTTACAGCTGAGAAGACTGTCCAAAAACATCAGTTCCATGTAGAAGAGCTTTGCTGTCTGTCACTGTCCCTCTTCCTGCTGTGTGCTAGGCACTGTGTTCAGTGCCAAGGCCGTAGCAACAAAGACAACATAGATAACATGAAGACAGGCCCCAGTCTACTCAGCACCCGGGACTTCTCGCACGGGGGAGGAACGGACCTAATGGTGTGGTGGCAGGTGGCCTTTCTGAGGTGGTGGCTTGCTTGTGTACAGTTCTGTGCAGCTGGGAGAGCTGAGCACGGACACTAACTAGTGTCTGTTTCTGTCTCTAGGATACCATTAGGATACCTTGGACATTGCTCAATCTTGTTCTTCCAAGATGTGTCTAAGGTCACCCTTATACTTAGAATTTTCTGGGAAAACTATCAGAAGTTAGCAGATACTTGTATTCTCAGCTAGGGTGTATTGGCGCATTGTGCTATTGGTACCCAGCAACACAATGCCAACAGCCTCGGGTGGTTCCACTGATCAAGGTCTCTGCTCAGGGCTGGTTAGAGGTTATGGACTCCCAGGATGAAAGTAGATGTCAGCACAGGCCAGTGTGTACAGATCTGGTACGGTGAGCCACCCTGTCAGTTATCTGTGTTGGAACTTCAGATTTGCTGGGATGATGGTGACTTCTGTCCTCTCCAGAGTGGGACTCCCAGGCTATGTTGCTCTGGGCACATGGACTTCTGGGGCCCAGACTGGACCTGAGAGCAGCTGATCCGAGATGCAGGCAAAGCTGTGATGGGAGCCTAGCAAGGGCTGGAGACTAGTACCGAGTGAAGAGCAGGGCTGTCGATACCTCCCCTCCCATGGTGACTGACTCCCCTCTGTTTTGCTCTTCAGTGTGGGACTGCCTTCCAGGAGGATGACATCATTGTGCTCAATGGCACCAAGGAGGATGTGGAGCTGCTGAAGAAGAGAATGGAGGAGAGGCGGCTGCGGGCCAAGCTGGAGAAGGTAATGAGGGGCTTCACTCCTGCCCAGAACCCCCTGCAAACTATTCTGCCACCTTAGCAGATGTTGCCGAGGGGTACATGGCTGAGTGCTGTCAGCCCGGGAGTCCTGGACTCTAGAAACAGGGTTTGGCTGCACTGGGCTTCATCAGCAGTGAGGTGGGTGGCTGGCTGCTCAGGGCATGATGGTGTAGGAAAGATTTTTAAATGACACATCAAATGCTTGCACACAGTGTGGCATCAGTGAAATCACAAGAAAAGGCAGTCATTGATTTTAAAAGAGCATACATGGGCTGGGGGTATGCTACAGTAGTATGTGTGAGGCCCTAGGTTCTGCCCCCAGTACAGAAAAAGAAACAGGAGGACTCACACTCCATCTTCATGACTCATACAGGGGAGAGCAGAAGTCACCATCATCCCAGCAAATCCCAAGATTCCACAGCCTCAGGTACCTGCAGGGTAGTCGAGCAGGCTTAGGAGGAAGGGGGCTGAATCTTTTAAGTCAGCATACAAAGCAGTAAATTTCATTGTGGCTCTAATTGTTTTGTTGTTTGGTTTTTGTTGTTTTATAGAAACTTCAGCCTAATCTTTGTTTTTACTAAGCCAGAAGTCCAGATGTGAGCCACCTGTAATCTCATCCTCCTGAGGTAGAGTCAGGAGAGGTGGAGGCCAGTTTTGAGACCCAAGGGCAAAGTGTGGCTCAGTGGGAGAGCACCTGCCCCTCACGCACAAAGCCATGGATGGCCTTGATCCCAGCACTGAAACAAACAGAAAGCACAGGGCAAATGCTGGAAGTGTTAGAGCTCACAGCAGGTGGGGTGAGGGCACACTGGCGGAAAATAGCTGCCATTAAATCTGCCTGCATCTGCCAATGTCGTCCGAGGGGATAGAGCTGTAGTGATGGAAGGGCTCAGAGCTTTGCTTGTGTGTTTTAGTCATAGAAGAAAGAACAGAACACATCACCTACAAGTAACAGTAGTTCACAGTTATGAGGCTTAAAAAGTTGATGGTCACACTTGGCACTCATCTCTCAGGGGAAGCCAAATCAATTCTCATTTCCTCCTTTATCATTTTAGAAAATAGTGCATGTAGCACATACAAATGTTCTGTAGCACTAGGAATGAAATTATATGCCGTAAAAAACATTCTGTAGAACTGTTTACAAGATGGTAACATAGCATTCCTGAGAGACATTGAAGGCCACTGGGTCATTTAAGCTGTGTACGGAGTTAAAAAAAAAAATCAAACATTTGTGTGTGTTAATTCCAAATTAGTTTTCTAAATTTCTCTTCACTCACTGTCATGAAAGCATAGAAAAGACTGAAGTATCTTTGACAAGAGACAGCACCAAAGGAATCTGCTTGCTGTCCTAGGTCAGGTTTTTAAAAATACAAGGAGGGGCATCGTGTCCTAAAAGCAGCAGCTAGAGAGTTGCAGGAGCCCTGAGTGTTCTCCCTGAGTGGCTGTCCCATCACAGGCTTCCTGCCAAGTCCTGCAGAGCCCAGTGGGATTAGATCCCCTCTGCAACCTCCTCAGCAGGGGATGCACTTAGATACTGCTACCAGGATACAAAATATTTCCCAAATATCCTCACCTGCAGATGGGGCTTAGTGTCTCTGTGCATGCCTCCAGGTTTGAAACAGCTCTGCCATAAATGGAGGGCCAAGGACTGAGCATTTGTCTCTGGTTGTTTTGTGTGGTTGGGCGGGGTGGTCACTTAGCGTGTGTACACACACTTGGAAGCTGGAACAAGATGTTGGTGTCCTCTTCTGTCACTGTCTGCTCTGTTACCTTGGGAGCCCGAACAGCATTATTTTGGCATGACTGGGTGACCAGCGAATCCTCAGGGTTGCCGTCTCTTACCCACCAGTGCTGGGTCACACATGAGCAGAGTCATGGCAGACTGTCTGCACTGACATATCTCCTTAATCTTTAGTCTGTGGTTTTTGTTTAGTAACAGCCTTCACAGATTTGTGTGTGTGAATTTCATATATGAAACAGCCTCATACTTTTTTCAAATGCTTTCAGTCACATTGTGTGTATGTTACACATTGAAGGCCACCACCAAAAAAGGTCTTTTTTTTTTTTTTTTTTTTTAGGTTTTTGGAGACAGGGTTTCTCTCTGTATCCTTGACTGTCCTGGGCTCACTCAGTAGACCAGGCTGGCCTTGAATTCACAGAGATCCACCTGCCTCTGCCTCCTGAGTGCTGGGATAAAAGGCTGTGCCACCACGCCCGCCATTATTTAGTGTTTGTAAGAGATAAGGGCCTTCCAAAAATCATTTTGTTTTACTTTTTTTTTTTTAATTTTAGAGACAAGGTCTCATGAAGCCCAGGCTGGCCTCATACTTGCTGGTCTTAAAGTCATGATTCTCTTTCCGCCTCCGCAGTGCGGAGATCACAGGTGTGCTTGGCTAGGCTGTGTCTCTGGTACTTCTTGGGTATTATGGAAATTATGTTTAATGTAAGTTCTGAACTGCCCTCTGGTCAGCTGTGCAGCTGAATGTAATAACAATCCAGAATCTGAAAACCTAATGAGAATAACCTAGAGGTCAATTGAGGTAGCGCTCTTCAGTAAAAGCCATCAAGCCCTACAGCTGAACAGACATCAAAGTTTGATAGCTTTGAAACTGAGTGCCCAGGGTGAATGAGACTCTGTACATGTTCATACGTGTAGAGTTTATGGTTTTGTTTAACTGCTCTTTTGTGCACAATGGTCACTGGAAATACTGACCTTTTGTGTGTGTACTGTGGTGTTGGGGATCAAACTCAGGGCCTCATGAACACTAGATGGGTACCCTGCCACTAGCAACATGCTTAACCTCTAACATTGACTCATTATTTTTTTTTTAAAGGAAAAAGAGGGGAGAGAAGGAAGGGAAGAGAGGTTCTCTAGGTTTTTTTTTTTTTTAAGATTTATTTATTATGTATACAGTGTTCTGTCTGCAGGTATATCTGCAGGCCAGAAGAGGGCACCAGATTTCATTATGGATGGTTGTGAACCACCATGTGGTTGCTGGGAATTGAACTCATGACCTCTGGAAGAGCAGCCAGTGCTCTAACCGCTGAGCCATCTCTCCAGCCCCACATTGACTCATTATTAAAATACAGTCTGCATTTAAAAGTTTTGAGGCTGTGGGGGCTGGAGAGATGGCTCCATGGTTAAGGGCATTGGCTGCTCTTCCAGAGGACCTGGGTTCAATTTCCAGCTTATGACAGCTTACAACTGTCTGTAACTCCAGTTCCAGGGGATTTGACACCCTCACATAGACATACATGTAGGCAAGACACCAATCAATGGACATAAAATAAAAATAATTTTTTTTAAAGTTTGAGACTATGATGGTAACACCGACCAGGGGCTGTGTGGACTGAGCCTTTTGTGGGTGTGCAGCTGCTTGCCTGCAGATATGTTATCCTCAGAGAGATGTGTCAGGCCATCAGAGGACCCTGAGACCTAGACAGGCCACTGCCACTGTGGTCTGCTTAATCTGAGCAAATCCTCTGTGTCAGTTATCTCGCCATCATTGCAAAAACCATGTGACAGAGGCAGCCTACAGAAGTGACAGTTCATTTTGGCCTACTGGTCCATCATGGCGGGAGGCATGGCTGTAGCAAGGTGCCTTTATTTTTGTACTATATTATTTACTCTAATTGACTTTACTATACTTAATACCTCTACCTTCCTTCCACCCCTTGTTCCTCCCAACCGCTCCAACACTTAGGTGGGAGAGAAAGGTTAGAGGGAGAAGGGACATAGGTCTCTTTGAGCTACTTCCTGCTGATTAGGGTCGTTGGGTTCTTTGGGGTAATACCAGTCTCAGAGGTCCAGTGAACCAGGAGACAGCAGCAGGAAGAACAAGCAGCAGTTTGGGGGAGCACCAGCAGCTGGGAGAGCAGCAACTGCTTTCTACCTTGTAGCCCTTTCTCCTCTTTGTAGCCCCTTTTCTCCTACTTCTCTGTAGAGCCCCCTTCTCCTTGGGGCTCTGGCTTTTTATTCCTTTCTCAAAGTCCGAGTTAAACTTGATTAGCTGGTTAAGCCATGCCCCTGCTAGCTCACTAGACAGGTTTAAAAAAAAAAAAAGACACAAGTGTAAAGATTTTATTTACTTATTATATATACAGTATTCTGTCTGTATACATGCCTGCAGGCCAGAAGAGGTCACCAGATCTCATTATAGATAGTTATGAGCCACCCCGTGGTTGCTGAGAATTGAACTCGGGACCTCTGGAAGAGCAGCCAATGCTCTTAACCTCTGAGCCATCTCTCCAGTCCACACCTGTGTCTTAAGCAGCCTCACACCTGAGATTAAACAAAAGCATAAGTGGTTATTGTAATAAACTCATACCACATTTCCCCCTTTTAGTTTAAAAATGGTATATATAGCCGGGCGGTGGTGGCGCACGCCTTTAATCCCAGCACTTGGGAGGCAGAGGCAGGCCTGGTCTACAAAGCGAGTCCAGGACAGCCAGAGCTATTCAGAGAAACCCTGTCTCAAAAAACCAAAAAAAAAAAAAAATGTATATATATATATATATATATATATATATATATATATGCCACATATAATAAAGATATTTATTAGATCTATCAAGAATTATATTTACAATGTCTAGTCCATTTGTATTTAGCAACTTTGGAAAAAGCATCTATTATCTATACCTATATCATTTTTTATTTTTAACATATTTTAGACCCAAAACATTTCTTAAATTCATACAACTAAGTTTAATTGTAAGATTGTAATTATTTAGGCTTCAACCCCATCAGAGACTTTAAAAGAAAATTAAATTACTACCAAAGTATGTAAGAAGTGTAGAGCAAACAACTTCCAAAACTATATAGTATAAACAGGTTGCTGGCTACCTGAACAGTCACCCATGGTTTCTCTGTATCGTTGGGGCATCCAGTCTTCGGCCTATTGGCCCAGAATATCTGACAAACTTTTCTGTGAAGCAGAAATATTAAAAGACTGGCCTACCCTATGTCCGTAACATTGGTCAGTCAACTTTTCAGTGTCCTGCTTGTACACAGATTGTACAGAGAGCCTGCTATCAGCAGTTTTTTGTCCAGTGACTATCTTGCCACAATTGTTTCTTTAATGCCCATCATCTTTTATTAAGTAGATTCAGGGTGCTGCCCAGGAGCAGATGTCTCTCTGTCAGAAAACCTTTTTTTATTAAAATATCTTAAGTGCCATTTTTTGTAGATCTCTGAGGTTTTTGAAAACCATCTATCATCTATCTGTCTATCTAAATAGACAAACATTGGTTGTTTTTTTTTTAAATCTATGTAGCATCTACTTAACTTCAAAAACATACAAAAAACTAAATACAGCATATTTTCAATTAGCCAAACTAATATCTAACAAAACTATAAATTCTTTTTTTTGTTGTTGTTGTTGTTTTGTTTTGTTTTTGGTTTTTTCAAGACAGGGTTTCTGTTTAACAGCTCTGGCTGTCCTGGACTCGCTTTGTACACCAGGCTGGCCTCGAACTCACAAAGATCCGCCTGCCTCTGCCTCCCAAGTGCTGGGATTAAAGGCGTGCGCCACCACCGCCCGGCCAAAACTATAAATTCTTAAAGCCTACACAGTTTTCAGTAGTAGCTTTCAAATGGACTGGAACTAAAAATTGCATTTTTAAATGAGTAACAAAGGCCGGGCAGTGGTGGTGCAGTTAGCTTGAGATTAACCCTTTCTCTCTGAACAGGCTGTTTCTTTTTCACCAACTCTAAACCTGTGTTTTCTCCTGTCTCCAGCACTTTTTCCCTTTTAAGCCCTTCAACTTCTGTTCACAAACTCTGTACTTGCATAGTCATTTCTGCAATCCTTTTATCACACCCCACCTTATCCATTTGCAAATTTTCAAATTGTTTAAGCATTCTCCCCATCCTTTTTGAAATATCATACAGGAGGAAAAACAACATACCACTCTGGGCACAACGCGGGAGAGAACCCAGTAGCAGCAGCCATCATAAGCCTTTTGCTGAGGTCCTGAAGTACACTGTTCAGTTCTTCAAATTCTGTCGTCTCCTCCATAACATTAGATAAGAAATTACCCATGATGCCTTGCCTTAAGTCTGGACGCCACTTGTAACAAGAGGCTTTTATTATTTTGTATTATATTAATTATACATTCTAATTTATTTTACTATCCTTAATACCTTATGCCTCCCATTCACCCCTTGTTCCTCCCAACCCCCAAACACTAGGTGAGAGAGAAAGAAGGTTAAAGGTGAAAGGGGGTGTAGTTCTCTTCAGGCTACTTTCTGCTGAGTAGGGTCGTTGGGTTTTTTGGGGGGAAATACCAGTCTCATTAGAAGTCCAGCAAACCAGGAGACAGCAGCAGCTTGGGGGAGCATCAGCAGCAGAGAGAGCAGCGACCTCTTTCTTCTTTGTAGCCCTTTCTCTTCTTTGTAGAGCCTTTTCTCCTACTTCTTTGTAGCCCCCTTCTCCTGGGGCTCTGGCTTTTTATCCTCTCTCCCAAGTCTTCCATTCATGCTCAGGAAGCAAAGAGAACTGGAAGTGGGGTGAGGCCATACACTTTCAAAGCCCACCCCCAATGACATACCTCCACGTACTTAAGGTTCCATCAACTCCCAAACAACACCACCAATTAGGGACTGAGTCTTCAGATACCTGAGCCTCTGGGAGACGTCATTCAGACCACCACAAGCTCCAACAGTTTCTTTATTCTTACAGAAAACAAAGAAGCCTAAGACAGCCGAGTGTGTTTCAAAGCTGGGTATGGCAGAAGGTAAGACCCTAAGAACCTGGGTGAGGTTTGTCCTGTGTACATCAAGAGCCTTGCTCTGCTGTGGCTCAGGGTTTGTTTTGCTGATTCTGTGTCTTCCACAGACTCTGCGGGGCCATCAAAAGTGAAAGCTGGGAAATCTGAGGAGGGGGAGCCCGATCCCAGAGAGAAGAAGAACACCCCAGTTCCCAGAGGCACAGGTAGGTCTTACTGAGCCAACAGAGAACTAAGAAAGTTGGAAAACAAAAGGACGAGAAAACTTAGGCTTTCCCAGTCATTGCTACGTGGTTCCCTGTGTCTTTTGAGTTAAAAAGTAGCCTCACATTCCTAACGCCTGGAACCCTGTTGGCCCCGAAGGTTCTGTGCACAAAGCCCATTTGTTACTGCTGAGCAAGCGTTTGGTGCCCCAGCACAGCACCACACAGCGCCTCAGACACACTGTGTGGATGGCTTGAGTGCTCTAGAGCCTTCCTATGCTCCCCCCCAACCCAGGGTCCTCTCTCTACCTGCCTCTTGACCAAGTGACAAACCTGCTCTTGAAACTCAGTGTCTTTACCTCAAAGAAAATAGTATTTACACCAGCCAAGTGGCCGAGACAGAATCAGCCATGAGTACCAGGTCAGCCTGGATCATATGGTGAGTTCTAATCCAGCCAGGGCTGTGTTCTGAGACTGTCTCAAAAAACAAAAAGCAAGGGCAGGAGAGCTGGCTCAGCACAGTTAGAGCCAGTTACTGTTCTTGCTGAGGACCCGAGCTCTGTTCCTAGCACCCACATCTGGTAGCTAACCAGTTACAACCACTTGTAACTAACTCCATCTCAGGAACTCTGACACCCTTTTCTGGCACAAGCACATATATATACATACATGGCATACATTAACACAAACACACATATAAACAGAAAAAAAGGGAAATATGCCATGCCTGGTGTCACAGGCCTGTCATCCCAACTACTCAGGAGCTAAAGCAGGAGGATCAAAAGTTTGAGGCCAGCCTGGGCAAATTAGTAAAGTCCTGTATCAAAATAAAACATAGCAGGGAGCTGGGGCTGTAGCTCAGAGGTAGAGAACTTGTTTAGCGTGTATGAGGTCCTAAGAAGAGAAACTCAGGTAAGAGAAAGTGAGATTGTGTTATGTCCCACATGAACAGTGGCCAGCAGCTCCCATCCTGGCTTCACTCAGGATAGTGGGCTGACCAGGACAGGCCCCTCACCCTGAGTGCTGAGAAGCTGGGGACAGTCTGGTGCCAGCACAGAGTTCAGCAAGGCTTAAGTGGTTGGGGCTCTGACTGGGTTTTGGGAAACACTATTGAGAGTCTGCTTCAAGCCAGGCATGTGCCTGCTTGGGAGGCAGAGTCAGAAGAATCACTCCAAGTTTAAGGCCAGACTAGTCTCCATGGTGAGTTCTGGGCCAGCCAGGGCTACATAGTGAGGCCTTGACTCAGGTAATTAATTTGCAGGCATAGTGGCACACACCTTTAATCTCAGCACTGGGGAGGCAGAGGCAGGTGGATCTGTGAGTTTGAGGCCAGCCTGGTCTACAAAGTGAGTCTAGGCCAGCCAGGGCTACACAGAGAAACCCTATCTCGAAAAACCAAAAAAAAAATTTAATTTAGTTGATATATTGTGGGAAGGAAATACAGCTCAATGGGAAGAACACTTACATAGTGCATACCAAGCCCTGGGCTCTGTCCCCAGCACTAAATAAAATGGTGTGACAGCACTCCTATAATCCCAGCACTTGGGAGGTGGAGACCAAAGGAGCAGAAACCAAGGCCAGTCTTGGCTGCATACTAAGTTCAAGGATGGCCTGGGCTGCATGAGACCCTGCCTCTATGCTTCAGCTTTCTTTCCAAATAGCAGCAAGATGCAAGGAGCTTGGGGAAATGGCACGCATGACATGGTCCTCTTAAAAATTAGTCATTTGGGGGCTGAGATAACTCAGCAGATAAGAGCACTGGCTGCTCTTCCAAAGGACCCAGGTTCAGATCCCAGCACCCACATGGCAGTTCACAGCTGTCTGTAATTGCCAGGCACGGTGGCACACACCTTTAATCCCAGCACCAGGGAGGCAGAGGCAGGTGGATCTCTGTGAGTTCAAGGCCAGCCTGGTCTACAGAATGAGTCCAGGACAGCCAAGGATGCACAGAGAAACCCTGTCTCAAAAAAAACAAAAAAAAAAAATTAGTCATTTGGAGTGATCTTCAGTCCCAGCCTTACAAGTTTTGTTTTCTAGCAGCTAACGGGAGCACTTCTGGGAAAGCTGGCAAGCCCCCATGTGGGGCCCTGAAGAGGTCCATCGCAGACAGTGAAGAATCTGAAACCTACAAGTCCATCTTCACGAGCCACAGCTCTGCCAAGCGCTCCAAGGAGGAGTCTGCCCACTGGGTCACCCATACATCCTACTGTTTCTGAAGCAGGGCTCTCCCCTCTGGCTGTCAGTGGCGCACTTGCCTGTGTGGCACTATGCTATAAAGCTGTCCTCTTCAGTCTCCGGCTGCGTGGTCACTTGCTGTGAGATGTGTGGGTCCAGGGGAGGGTGAGGTGGCTTGCAGCTTAACAGGCAGCCTGTGCACAGGCTGTACCTCTGGCTTACCCTACTGACTGCTGCTTGCTTTAGGTAACAGACTCCAGATTACTCACTGTACAGTCGGCTCACTTTTCTAAAATTCAAATGGGTCAAGGAGCCATTGACACCAAGCTCAGGGATAAACTTCCAAGAGGACCCTGGGCTGCTTAGGGATGGACTTCCAACAGTCTTAGACCTTGCTCCTTGTGGGGTTCTTCTTGCCTGATACAAGGATGGCAGAGAGGAAATAGACACCTGACTGCCTCGTACAAAATAAAGCCCCCCGTCTCTCTCCCTCTAATAACTTGGTAAGGGTAGAACTGCCTCTATGGGCCAGTTCTAAAACCCTTCTCCTAGACTGGGCAGACAGCACCCACCTCGTACTCTTGTGGACCAGAACTTGGATCCCCAGAACCTGAACAAAAGGCAAGCAAGCACAGCACCCAGCCTGTGGTCCCTGCCTTGTAAGGCAGAGGGTGGGATCCCCAGGCATGGTGCTGAGCTCAGGGTTGGGGGGAACCTGCCTCAGAAACTAGAGTGGAGCACATTGAGATGCAGAGGCCAACATGTTGCCTCTACACGTGGTGCAAACATGCACACTAATGCTCCTGCTCCCAAACCAAACATGGCAGCATGCCTGTTACCCAAGCCCTCAGGAGGCTGAGCCAGGAAGACAGCATATCAAAGCTAGCCTAGGTTACATAGCAAGACCTTGCCTCAGAAAACAACCCAAAGAAAAGCACCTCCCACTGCCCTCTGATTTTCTGCTTGCAAATGACGAGGCTTGGCCCCAAATACACTTGAGGTTTGTTCAAGGACAGCTGAGGCTGAGTGTAGAAGTGTCCAAACAATAAGATGTGAAATGAGCCTTGTCTAGGAGAAGCTGGGATGTGTGACCTTCATACTTAGAAAATTGAAATAGAGATTGTAGAAATGCTTGGGGAGTTTTTTGTTTTGTTTTGTGAGGCGGACCCACTGTAGGCTTAGAAAATTGAAATAAAGATTGTAGAAATATTTGGGTTTTTGTTTTGTTTTTGAGACAAGGCTCCACTATAGGCTTAGAAAATTGAAATAAAGATTGTAGAAATATTTGGGGGGTTTTGGTTTTAAGACAGGGCCCACTGTAAGCATGTCTGGCCTCAAACTCAAGATATTCCCCCCTCAGCCTCCCAAGTGCTACAGTCACAGCACAGATGTGAGGTTTTCCATGACAGTCAACCATGGCTAAGGATCGCCTCCTGGGGTAGTAGTCTGCCTAGCACTCACAAAGTCCTGGGTTCTGTCTCCTGCACCACATGATCTAGTGTGATAGGAACCTGTTATCCTAGCATTTGAGAGGTGAGTCAGAAGTTCAAGGCCATCCTTGGCTACATAGCAAGTTTTAGGCAAGCCTGGGATATAAGACCCTGCCTAAAATAAAAGTAATGAATTTTTATTGTGTTCTAAAAACTGAATTAGCTATTTTATTTCTCTGAATTGTTTCTAATACAGTGGAAACAGTTTTTTTCTATTGTCTTGACAGTTAGCTTTTTTAATCAAAAGAGGACTTTATTGAGGAAGCAAACTGTAAAACTTGGCTGCTCTTCCAAAGGACCCAGGTTCAGATCCCAGCACCCACATGGAAGTTCACAGCTGTCTGTAATTGCCAGGCACGGTGGCACACACCTTTAATCCCAGCACCAGGGAGGCAGAGGCAGGTGGATCTCTGTGAGTTCAAGGCCAGCCTGGTCTACAGAATGAGTCCAGGACAGCCAAGGATGCACAGAGAAACCCTGTCTCAAAAAAACAAAAAAAAAAAAATTAGTCATTTGGAGTGATCTTCAGTCCCAGCCTTACAGGTTTTGTTTTCTAGCAGCTAACGGGAGCACTTCTAGGAAAGCTGGCAAGCCCCCATGTGGGGCCCTGAAGAGGTCCATCGCAGACAGTGAAGAATCTGAAACCTATAAGTCCATCTTCACAAGCTTAACACCATTTTTCTCTTATTGTACCTTTACAAAGAAAACTTAGTCCTCTTAAGCTATATTATACTAATTACAACATATTTCTCAGCCTTGAACTTCAGTGTCTTCAGGCCTCTAGCCTCAGAAATTTCCACAGGCTTCTGATTGGGTTGTGTGTCTCCCTCCCGCCTTCCTTGCTCTGAAAACAGGGAGCAAGGTTTGTTCTGAGAACCTTCTCCAGCCTTTAGGATTAGTAAAGGCATGGTCTCCCTGAGCGCAGAGGATCAGCTCGTTGGTGGCTCTGTCTGTAGAAAGCCTTGCAGCACCAGACTAAAGAGCCACTCCTTTTCTAGGGCCCTAGAGCTGAGCTCCACCCTTAGCTCCACCTGAGAGTCACCCCTGGCCCAGGAAGAATTTCTTGTCCAGGACCTTCGCTGTGTTTCTTACTTTCCCTTGGTCCTTTGAGTGAACACACTGAGGGGAAGGGGACCTGGGTACACATGAATGTTTCCAGATAGCTGAAATCAAGTGTGCCAGGTGTGCTGGGCTGTGTTGCGTGGGGCCATCTGCAAATCGAGCCTGTTTTCCCATTCGGAGTCACAACACAGCTACCAGATGCCATAGCTGACTTCAAAAGCAGGCACTGCGGCCGTGGGAACATGCCCTACTCCTGCAATGCCTTCACCATGAGGATTTATACACTCCTACTCAGGGCCTGCAAGGATAAACCTCCAGACAGGCTGCGTTGCACCCCTGCCCACAGCCACAGACACTAGGACCACCTACTTTTTGAGTAAGCATTTGTAGCCTCCTTCAGAATGGAAAGTTTCATGTAATGTGAAGCCTGTTTTCTGATCCAGCAGTAGGAGCCTGTATCTCTCCAAACCTGAACCAATGTCTGGTAGGAGCCCCACGGAAACCGAGGCTCTGCCCTAGGAAAATGCCCCTGTGACTCATGGCCCCTTGACACGGGAGTCCATAAAACCCACGTCAAGCTCAGAGTGCAACACAGTTGGAGGCGGAATGAGCGTCAACAGAAAACCACTCCTCAGGTCAGTCTGAACAAGATTCCTTCTTGTGACCTAGGAGGGACAAGGGTGGTCCTTACGTTGCATAGGCTCATATGTCCTGTTTCGTGTCACCTCTACAAACTGCTGGCTTCAAATGCATGTGTGTATGCATGCACATGCATGCGCACACACTCGTGTACATGTACACAGGCGCATATGTGAGTGCGTGAAGACCAGAAGTCAGCTGTAGGTATTGTTTGCTCCCCAGGTGCTGTATACCTTGTATTTTGAGATGGTCTCTCACTGGCCCAGAACTTGACAAGTACTTAGCCCGCAAGTCCCTGCCTCCCCAGCTCTGCGATTGTGAGTGCACACCACCACGTCTAGCTTTGTAAACTAAACTCAGGCCCTTATGCTTGCATAGCAAACACTAGACCTACTAACCCATCTCTGCAGTCCCTTGAGTGACAGTCCCCACAACATTTAAATGCTGTTAAGTCACTCTGGTGCAGGCTAAAGGAAGACATCCATGACCCATAATCCGCGGCCTGTGACTACTAACCTTCTCACTGGACCCAGCTCCACAAGGCACATTGTATCTGTGTTTTGCCACAATGTCTGGATCAAATAATTAAACCAGAAATAGATGATGGCCTCTCCCAACAGTGTGCCAAACTCAGAACATTCTAGCAAGGAAACAGCTTCCTCCTCCCTTGTCTTCTGGAAGTTTCTCCTCCCTGGAAATCCTAACCGGCAGGTTATTTGCTATAAGCCTCAGTTGTTGTTTTTAACAAAATCTCAACCATTCGATTTTTATCAGCAAAGACGCAGGAGCCAGCTTCTGGGGTGAAAGCCCGCTAGCTGAGAGAGACAGAGAAAGTATCCAGCTGACCTTCCTCCTCAGCCAACGTTCCAGAAAGAATGGTGCCTCCACCTCCCACATGGCCTCAAAACAGAACCCTCAAACTGAATGTCCCTCCTTGAGTAGAATCCATCCTCCTGACTTCCTCTTATTCTCTGTTTTTCTTAATAATCCTATGTTCACTTCCTGTCAACTGGTTGCTTGCTCTGCCTGTTGACTTATGGTTAACTTTATTTAATCCTGTTTACAGTATTCAAGCAGAAAGCTCTTAGATTAAAGGGGTGTGTTAGAGTTGAGCCATACCACAACTAGAAACAGGTTTTTCCAGTAAATAACACAACCTTGGGGTACACAGTGTAATCAAATATCCTGCAATACTTCCCCCTTTTTTATCTAAATTAAAAAAGAAGGTTTTAATTTTAACACAGTAAAACTATTTACAATAATGAAGCTATTTCTGCCAAGCTTTCCACAATGTTCAACTTGGTTGTATTTGGCAATCTTGGGATTGTTTTGTTTTGTTTTGAGACAGAGTTTCACTGGGTATCCCTGGCTGTCCTGGACTTGCCATGTAGACCAGGCTGGCCTTGAACTCACAGAGATATGCCTGCCTCTGCCTCCCAAGTGCTGGAATTAAAGGTGTGTGCTACCACACCTGGCTAGGATTAAGTATTTTTGAACTCAAAGTTCTGTAAAATGTTCTTGTCAGTCTCCTATGAACTTAGGACACAGCAGTCAACCCAAAGATATCCACTGTTGGTGCAGAACCTGGTGGCTGAAGAGGCATGGGACAGTTTTTCCAAGTGATTAGTGTTACCACAATCCAGGTGGATTTGTCATTGCAGGGTCCCATCATCTTGGAGACCTCAAAGGTTACTGTTAGGAACGATCACGGTTTATTATAGAAAACTTAAACATTTTAAATGCCATATTCAGCAGATCTCCAAAAGGTTTGAGGACACACCTATTGAATACATCCGAGGTACACAAACTTAGTTCCTAGTTACCTGCTTCAGACTCAAACCTGAAAACACATACAGGAAGCTGGATGAAGCTTATTTCTAGGATTAGTTAGTTAGTACTCTGTATGACTACTAGTATATAGAGAGTCAAACAAAAACCAAAAGATTATGAGATCAGTGGTAATAGAATAGTCCCTTATGTTTTATTTTCCTCTGTCCCATACCAGGTGTCTCTTCTGATATGAGACAGATTTTGGATTTTCCTTTAACAAGCATATGTGGGCTTAGAGAAGGAGAGAGCCATGCTCCAACCGCAAAGCCAGCTTTAATTTTTAATTGAATTGGGTAGAGAGCAGCAGAGACAGGCATTTGGGAATCCACCATGTGCAGGCCAGCATATAGTGGGAAGAAATAAAGGAGCACCTCTCTGAGCTGTCCTGCCTCCTGTCTGGTAGGAAGGGGCAGCTTCTTGGGCAAGATGCTGGCATGGGTACCATCACTAGTCCAGGGCTCCAAGCTGGGACTTTAGGCCAGTCAGCTGGAGATGGCTGATACCACTTGGTCAATTTACTCTTTTTTCGGGGACATTTTCTGTTGATGATCCATCCTTTTTCTTCACATGTTTCACTTATCCAGTGGTCTCTGGATTCCTTAGTTGGATGAAAGGTGGCATGTATCATCTGATGAAGAAAATGCCCACGGGCTGAAAAGCTGATCTCAGAATGGTAAAAATACTGTCAGCTCTCCCTGAGGCAGAAAGAAAGTGGACAGCAGAGAAGGCCTCAGCAAAGCAGCAAAAGGCCAAGGACTAGAAAACTCTAAGCTTTTGCCTAGAGAGGTTCAACCAGCTCAAAAGACACGCTGAATAGAACTGTGGCCAGCCTCCAAGACTGCAGCAGAGCAGCCGAGTGGCTAATACACACTGATCAAATTGGTCTACGGACAGCTGAGGGTCCAGAAAGAAGAAAGCCTCACGCCTCATTTAAAGAGAAGCTGCCAAACCAATTTACTCTAAAGGACCTATGTCTGAGATGGTCCTGAAGAAAGACTGTTGACTAAGTGCCCTAAAGGATCTACTCCTGAGGTGTTCCTGACGACTGAGGACCTGCCCCAGAGACTGTATCTTTTTAAAAGGTCAAGGTTAGTTGTTAGATAATAGTTGTTATAGTTATTAATAGGATTAGTTGTTAGATAATAGGAGTTATAGTTATTTTTAGGGCTAGTAGTTAGGTAGTAAGTGTTTATATTTATTATAGGTGTTTATATTTATAGTTATTAATAAATATATTTTATAATTAAAAGTTTTGTCTTCAAGAAACTAGTATAGGAACTCTTGGGCTCCACCCACTTCATCCTTAAATAGGGTCTCTCCTTGTTTCCCCTGGCTTCAGCCTAATCTGGGCTCTGCCCACTTTGTAAGGCTATTAGCAGCTGCAAACAATGCCAGGCCATAAACCTTGTTTTTAGTCCATATGCTGCCATGCCAAGTGCCACAGGTGCCAGGCTGATCTTCATGCCCCTTTCTAAGAGACTGTATCAGAAGCCTCTAGATAGTCACTAAATCTAATTTATATTAATCTAATGCCCTTTACAATTTCTCTAGTGTGCAAACAAACAAACTAGGAGTTCTGAGTTTTATCCCTGGGTGTTGGGATTAAAAGTGTGAACCATCACCACCCTGTTCACTGTAACTCTAGAATTTAGGAAACAACTAATTTATAGAGATCCGCCTATCTCTACTGAGATTAAAGGCATGGGCTACTCCCTGCTCAAATATTTTATCTTAGCTCCAAGTCACTCCAACACTTAGAGATTTAGAAAACAAGTTTGAACTATAGTAACCCTTAGAATTTACTTAAAACATTTTAAATCTCATAACTGTGTTTTTAGTACCAAACAACAAAAATATCCTTTTTTAGAAGAAAACTCAAACGCTGATGTCTAAGATGGTAGGGCCCACATGGCAATCTACAGTCTAACATTCTAACATGGAATAAACATGTGGTTTAAGAAAACCATTTTTCATTTCATGCCAGTAAGGCAAGTGTGCCTTTGGTAAATTATCATTCAAAAATATTATTTTTTATTTTTATTTTTTTCATGCCTGATCAAATGAAAGTCATTTGTTAGTCTTTATAAGTTAGTTTGGACTGAATGGCCAAATTGTCTAATGAATTATCACCTCTACTTATTCAGGAGGTCTCTCCTGTTCAAATCTAATCTGTATCAATTTTGATGGTATCCACAGCTTTTCTTCTCTGTAGAAACAAAAACCTCTTCCTCTATGTAACACATATATCCCAGTTTCCATCTGAGGTCAACACATCTTTAAAATATACATGCAACGCCGGGCAGTGGTGGCGCATGCCTTTAATCCCAGCACTTGGGAGGCAGAGGCAGGCGGATCTTTGCGAGTTCGAGGCCAGCCTGGTCTACAAATTGAGTCCAGGACAGCCAGGGCTACACAGAGAAACCCTGTCTCGAAAAACAAAAAAAACAAAAAAACAAAAAAAACAAAAATAAAATATACATGCTGATTTAATTCAGCAGCTTTATACTATTGTCCAATGTGTCTGTGCAGCTGTTGTTCCTTCTCATTAAGAACATTTAGAAATTTAAAGTTAATAAAGCACTACGCGATCTGTCTCTGGGTGTCTTTATTACCCCTTTTTGTTTATTAAGCATATCTTTTTTGGGTTTTTTTTTTTTTTTGAGACAGGGTTTATCTGTCTGGACTCACTTTGTAGACCAGGCTGGCCTCAAACTCACAAAGATCCACCTGCCTCTGCCTCCCAAGTGCTGGGATTAAAGACGTGCGCCACCACCGCCCGGCTAAGCATATCTTTTAAGGTGCAATTAGATCTTTCTATAACTGCTTTCCTGTAGGATTGTGTGGTATACCTGTAATATGCTTTATGTTGTAATACGCAAAAAACTGTTTCATTTTACTAGAGATATATGCTGGAGCATTGTCAGTCTTAATTTGTATAGGTATCCCCATAATAGCCATAACTTCTAATAAATGTATAATTACAGAATCAACCTTTTCAAAACTTAAAGCAGTTGTCCATTGAATTCCTGAATATATATCTATGGTATGGTGCACATACTTTAATTTTCCAAACTGCAAAATGAAACACATCCATTTGCCAAATTTCATTTGGGGGGCGGTCTTTTCAAGGAAGGGTTTCCCTGTGTATCCCTGGCTATCTTATCATGGAACTCACTCTGTAGAGTAGGCTAGCCTTGAACTCACAGAGACCCACCTGGCTCTGCCCCACCTGTGCTAGGATTAAAGGCGTGTGCAACCACGCCTGGCCATTACAGTTTCAAACTGCCATGTGGGTACTGGGATTTCAACCCTGATGCTTTAGAAGAGTAGCCAGTACTCTTAACTGCTGAGCCATCTCTCCAGCCCCCAAATTTAATTTCTTTGGGTACCTTTTGGGTTACTTCCTTCAGGTAATGGAATTTGGTTATACAAAGAACAAGTACGACATTTCCTTATAATTTCATTGACTTGTTGCCAAGTGATAGAAAAATCTTTCTTCAGACCTTTGCAGTTAACATGGTGTTTCTTATGAAATTGTGACGCTTCTAACACATTTCCTATTAATAGGAGATCAGTTTTATCATTACCTGTGCTAGAGGGCCTGGTAGACCCACATGGGATCTGCTATGTGTTATATACAATGGATGATTTCTATTTCTAATTACTTGTGGTAGTTGAATAAATAGCGAGGTTGATTCAGAATCATCTGGTATAAGTTCAGTGGTTTTGATATATAAAATGGTTCTTTCTGCATATTGAGAGTCAGTAACTATATTAAGAGATTCATGAAAATCACATAATACCATAAGAATGACACACAGCTCTGATTTCTGAACTGAATCATAAGGGCTCTAAGTCACTTTACTTATCTTTCCTGGCTTATAACCTGTTCCAAATAGTTTAAGTTTGTTTGTTTACTTATTTATTCATTTTTTTTAGGTTTTTGGAGACAGGGTTTCTCTGTGTATCCTTGACTGTCCTGGACTCACTCTGTACACCAGGCTGGCCTTGAACTCACAGAGATCCACCTGCCTCTGCCTCCCGAGTGCTGGGATTAAAGGGTGCTCCACCACGCCCAGCTGTTTATTCATTTATTTTACATTCTAATCATAGCTCCTTTCCTCCCCTCCTCTGGGTCTCACCCTCTGCCCCTTTCCCCCATCCACCCTCCCCTTCTCCTCAGACAAGAGGAGCCCCCCCCCCCACCATCCCATCCCAGCACAGCACAGCAAGTCGCATCAGGACTCAGCACATTCTCTTTCATTGAGGTCATGCAGCTCCATTAGGGGTAAGTGGTCAAAAACCAGGCATCAGAGTCCATGTTACAGACAGTCCCCACCCCACTTTCTAGGGAACCCACATGACGACCAAGCTGCCCATTGGTTACATATGTTAGAGGGTCCTAGGTCCAGTTCATGCATGTTCTTTGATTGGTGTTTAGTCTGTGGGCCCCCATGGGCCTAGGTTGGTTGTTTCTGTTGGTCTTCTTGTAGAGTTCTTGTCCTCTCCAGGTCTCTCTATCCTTCCCCTCATTCTTCCACAAGAATCTCCATGCTCTGCCTAATGTGTGGCTGTGAGTCTCAGCCTCTGTTTGGATCCTCTGCTGCATGGAGGTTCTCAGGGGACAGTTATGCTGTGCTCCCGTCTATAAGCTTGGCAGAGTGTCATTAACAGTGATAGGGGTTAGCTCTCTCCCTTTGGGTAGGTCTCAGATTAGGCCTGTCATTGGTTGGATATTCCCTCAATTTCTGGTATATCTTTATCCCTGCACTTCTTAAATACAGGGAAACTTTTGGGTTGAAGTTTTGTGTGGGTTGGTGATCCCCTCCCTCCCCTAGAAATCCTACCTAGCTAGAAAGAGGCCTCTTCAGTGTCTGTATCCCTGCTGCTAGGTGTCTGAGATAGAGTCACCCCCATATCCTCCCAGGGGCCTACCCTGGTGCTGGTCTCCAGCCTGTCTCAGAGATGCTTACCCCCCTTCCCTTGGTTTCCTATCTTTCTCCCTGGCCTCTCACCTCCCATCCCCACTCTCCCCACAACTGATCCCCCTTTCCCTCTTCTCTCCCTCTCCTACCCAAGTTCCCTCTCTACATCCACTTCTACTGTCTATTCTATTTCCCCATCTGAGTCAGGCCTGGTAGCACATGCTTTTAATCCCAGCACTCAAGAGGCAGAGGAAGGCAGATCTCTGTGAGTTCAAGGCCAGCCTGGTAAATATACAACAAGTCCAGGACAGCCAGGGTTACACAGAGAAACCCTGTCTCAAAAACCTAAAACAACAACAAAAAAAGATATCTTCTATTTGCATAAGAATTCCTGTGGGAGAATGAGAGGAAGCCAAACTAAAATATAATCAAACTTTGGATCCAAGTGATCCACATTGCATCCTGTCATTTCTTCTAGGTTTTTCCAGCCTCAGCTGATACATTTCCTGTACTATTTAAGTCCTTATCACCTTGTAAGGTTTGAAATAAATTACTTAGCTCTTGAATACTTAATCCAATTGTAGACCATAGCCAGTTAGTATCTTCCAGCAATTTTTGAAAATCATTAAGAGTTTGTAATTGGTCTTTCTGATTTGCACTTTGTGGTCAAATTTTCTGTAAATCTATCCTATATCCTAGATAATTAATAGAATCTCTTCTATTTTTTCAGGAGCAATTTGTAATCCCCAGCAAAGCAAAAATTTTAAATATAAATGTCCTCAAATCTAATATCTTATAGGATTCCATTTAACTTCTTGTTTTGTTTTGTTTTTGTTTTTGTTTTTAAATTTATTGTGTATACAGTGTTCTGCCTGCATGTATACATTCACTCCAGAAGAGGGCACCAGATCTCATTTTGTAGATGGTTGTGAGCCACCATGCCGTTGCTGGGAATTGAACTCAGGACCTTTGGAAGAACAGCCGGTGTTCTTAACCTCTGAGCCATCTCTCCAGCCCTTGTTTTTGTTTTTGAGACAGGATTTCTCTGTGTAGCTCTGGCTGTCCTGGACTCACTTTGTAGGCCAGGCTGGCCTTGAACTCGTAGAGATCCACCTGCCTCTGCCTCCCGAGTGCTGAGATTACAGGTGTGCGACACAATGCTCAGCTCCATTTAACTTCTTTATAACCGTGGGGGTGCCTATTATCTACTAATAGTTTTTATATATTATTTTTGTTTATATTTATATTTAATATATTATTATTATATCTTATTTATTATTTTTATAAATTTTTAAAGCTTATATTTTATCAATCCACTTATCATATTTGGCACAAAATACCACTATGGCTCTTAAGGATAAAATATGAACTACCACACTGATAGTAATTGTAATCAGTCAATTATGACAATATCAGTTAATTCATTTATCTTCTCATTTTCTGCTTCTATTTTCAAGCCATCTAAGCTAACTATACAGAGTCCTAACACCCTCTATTACGTTATTTCCCATCCTTAACATGAGAAAGATTTTTCCTTTTAATGTTACTTATCTCTCCTTGAAGGCTTCACAGGTGTCTTACTAAATCTGATGGCTTGTCAGTTTCTTCTCAGCTGGCATGATTTTTCTGCCATTGTGGTCATGCCACAAGTTGGAGGGCCAAACATTTTTAACAAAATCTCAGTCATTCGATTTTACCAGTAAAGACTTGGGAGCCAGATGCTGAGGTGAAAGCCTGCTAGCTCAGAAAGGCAGAAAAAGCACCCAGTTTACCTTTCTCCTCAGCTGACACCCAAGGAATGCCCCTTTCCCACACCTTTTCAAACAAGCCTTCTTTATTAAACTGAATGCTCCTCTTGTACTTCCTGTGTGTTTCTCCATCACTCCTCCTGACTTGCTCTTTCTCTCTATGATCTTTTTCTTAATAATCTTATGTTCACTTCCTGATTGCTTGCTCTGCCTCTTGCCCCATGGCCGATTTCTTTAATCCCGCCTACAAGAGTCAAGCAGAAAGCTCTTAGATTAAAGGTGTGTGCTAGGGTTGAGCCACACCACAAGTAGAAACAGATTTTTCCAGTAAATAACACAGTCTCTGGGCTCACAGTGTGATCCCATACCCCGCAGCCCTCAGCCTTCTTAGGCTAAAGGCATCACAATGGCTGAGGCTGTCAGCTCAGGGCCCTCTGTGACATCACCAGGGCAAACCCTGGGTCCCCAGTCCCTATGGCACCCCGGCAGACAGACCCACCATAAGCAACTTCCCGCCCCACCTGTGTCACCATGCGGACGCTGAGGTGGTTCCTGCTTCTGCCTCTGTGCGTCTCTTGTGCCTGCGCCTTCATGTTTTCTTCGCTGAGGGAGAAAACCAAAGAAAGCCCAGGGAAGGTGCCTTGTGGAGGACACTTCCGGATTAGACAGAATCTCCCAGAGCATGCCCAAAGCTGGCTTGGGAGCAAATGGCTCTGGCTTTTTTTCATCATTATGATATATGTGATACTGAAGTTTCGAGGAGATAATGAGAAGAATAAGGTAAGGGGCGGCTTGGCCATCCCGTAGCCATTTAGTCTCAGAAACACAGGTTCTGTTCCTAGAGGCAGGACTGCCAGTGTCTGAAACTTGAATTTTGGCCAGAAAAGCCTATACGCTCCTGGCGAAAGCGAGGTGAATTTCCTTCATCGCTGACGACAGTAGTTACCACATCCATAGAGGATGGGACAATGTGAGATGGTCTGCTAAACAGCTCACAGTTTTTCTGTGAAGTAAGCTTTGTTTTCCAAATTGAGAGTAGATTCAAGAGCTCATGGTATGTGTCTTGTCAGTCCAGCTCACAAAGCCAGGCACACACACACACACACACACAAACTCCAGGCAAGTTCTATTTTCATTGTTTTTGACTCATCACAAATTTCTGAGCTAAAGGGAAATTTTTTTCTCAAGTAGAGGGAGTTTGAGGCCTATGCTAGGATGTAGTGACAGATGTTCCCCACAGTGGCTCGGTAGCTCTTCCGGGATCAGAGAGACAGAAGTTCCAACATCTTAGACAAACCCAACATTTTAAGATGCCGTGGCCAAGGGCTGGGAGATGGCTAAGTCTGAAAAGTTCTTGTTATGCAATCTCAAGAGCCTGAGTTCAATCCACAACAGCCATATAAGTCAGGCACAGTGCACACCTGTAACCCAATCCTGAGAACTGTGGAGGCAGGGACAGGGAGACTTTGTTAGACAGCCAGTCTAGCTGAATTCTGGAGTTCCAGATTCAGAGAGAGGTCTTGTCTCAGAAAATAGGGTGAAGTGGTGGAGGAAGACACCCAGTATCTGTTGACCTTCCAACCATGTGTTGTGACACATGGCCTTCTGGCTAGAGCAGAGGCTGGCAAGCGGCCTGTTAAAGGGCCAGGTGGAAATCATTTTCAGCTCCACAGGCCATATAGTGTCAGTGGCAGCTACTTCATCTGTGCCTGAGACCACAGCTAAAATGCAAATAACTGAGCTTGTCTGTGTGCCAATAAAACTACAAGAACAAGTAGAGGGCTATTTTGGTCACAGTTTACCAACATCCAGACTAGGTTTATCATCGTGTTCCCTCTTAGATGAGCCTAACTTTTGGAACTCCCTCAGAACTAGTGAGGCCACTGGAGTCATTCACCCTGAATATCTTTCCTGACAGGAGCAGAATCCTACTAGCCTTCAAAGCTGTCAACTTTGCTCTCCGCCAAAGAAAGGTCAAAATGTTTCCCCCAGCAAAGACTTCACGTTCAACACTTTAACCCAGCTGGAGATGGAACTGGTGAAATTTGTGTCCAGGGTGCGGAATCTTAAAGTCTCTATGGCAACTGGCGGTAACCCCAGGCTCCAGATCCCAGAGATACCCATGAATCTGCATAATAATGTCACAATATATGAGATATGGGGAGAGGATGAATCTGAGTGAATGGGTTTATATCAAAGTGTGAGAGGAGAGAAGTCGAGTATTTACAGATAGTATCCAAACTAATAAAGACTATTCTGAAGAAAGAGTCTGTTACAGTAAGTTTATATAATTGTTATATAAATGTTAGTTTCACTGTTCACCTCTTAACCTGGCTATCATCTAAAGCTTGAGACTCTATATTATTTGTTAAGCAGGCTTCACAACACAAAAACTGAGCAGTTATTACTCTATTCCTAACCCACTAAGCTAATCTGGCTTCCCCAGCGTAAACCTCAGAGACATCTGCACACTGTAGCTCTCCTGCTTCAGCTGAGTCTCCTCCTTTTCTCTCCTGCCTCTCCTCCTCTCTTCTGAAATCCTCCCACTTCCTCTCCTTAACTCCTCCTCCCCTGGAGGGCAGGAAGTCCAGTCCTATTCTGTCCCCTGCTCAGTGATTGGCCGTAAACTGCTTCATTTGCATATCAGGGGACAATTGGGGAACAGACTTTATATGACATCGAGACATGAGCTCTTCAGAACAAGACTGGAACCAGATATGAGGGGGTTACAGAAATCAGCATTTCAGTTACACAAGAGTCTCCCAAGTGAGATCTTTCTACCCACCTCATCCCTCCCCCCCTTCTTTTTTTAAACTCCAGTTTAAAATGACAAGTCCCAGTAGCCCCAGAATCTGCAACTGCTTTTCCCTTTCCTGAATCCTCCACAGGAGTGCACAAGGACATTACTGAGCACAGATCACTGGTCCTGGGGGGCTGCCAGGCTCTGGAGTCTGGAGGCAGGTGCTGATGTCATTTTCCTAGACACTTGGTTTCTATATACTATCTGCAGATGTCCCATTCAGAGTGATTAATCCCACTACAAACGCTAACTGTGACTATGACTTTAAGTGACAGTGATTCATCGAGCAGGACAATCTTCTTTTACTCTCCACTCCACAGACCTCAGATGTTTGTAAACTTTTTTTTCCAGCAAACTGGCAATTACATGTGGATTTGAAGCATAGAGAAACAGCTGGCTGCAACAGCATATGTCTGCAGTTCCAGCACCCAGGAAGGCTGATGCACAAGGTCTCAAGTTCAAAGTCAGCTGCATGTACTTAGGGAGGAGAAGGGATATCTTCTTTGACTTTGGGTTTAAGATACAAGTGACCTGCACAAGGGCTCTCAAATTTATCTTTTAAAAATGTATTTTTATGTATGTGTACGTGCCTGCTGCCTGTGTGTACACCATAGGCAGGCAGGTGCCCTCAGAGGACAAAGAAAGGCACCAGATCCCCTGGAACTGGACTCCCCGGGTGGTGTGACCCATCTTGTGAGAGCTCCTAACAACTGAGCCATGTCTGACTTTAGTCTTCAGGATGGGAAAGTGGGGGGAGCTGACAACATGAGTTATTCTCACAGCACACACTGAAGAGTCTGGCTGGGCAAAGTAAAAATGGTAATATTGAGAGGACTAATGGTAGTTTCAATATGGGCAGATTATGATGTTCTCCAGGCAGCCAGTCACTACACTTGTAGCTGCCAAGCTATACAGTTCACTGGCCAAACCTGGCCCACTATCTGAGTTTGTGTGGCTTTGCAAACTATTCATTGTTTTTATATATTTTTAAGTGGTTGAAAAAAAAAGCAAAGTAAATAATCCCTTTTTACATGAAAATGACATACCCGTGTCTAACTCTTCCAAGAGCCCAGCCACACTGGTTAACTTAGATGTCGTTGGTGGCCGCTTTGAGGCCACCAGGGCACACAGAATGATGGCAACCAAATGGGACACTTTGCAGAGTTGACTGGTCCAACACAGGAGAAACCTGCTACCCTCTAGTCGGTGCTCCAAGGATGAGGTGACACACTCCATGATGGGGTGCTGTTAAGCATTCTAAATGTTAATTAACTGGTCCTGCTTGCTGTCTGTTATTTACATTGTCTCTGATTGTTTAAATAAATGCTGAGGCCTGAGATTGGGCAAAGATAGATAGGCAGGACTAAGGTGCTCAGGCTTCTGAAGCAGAGAAGTTAATAGGAAGAAGAAGCCAGGAGCAGGAAGGAGGAGGACATATGCCATGGGTTAGAGAAAAGAATCTCATTCCACATGGCCAGGAACATTGGCATAGCGTGGAGAATAGCAGTCCAGGGGATGTATGTATATATGGAGTCATATTTGAGAAATAGAATTAAGGGCTAGCTTAGATGGGCTAGGATTGCACAATTCAGGCCAAGGCTTGTTAAAAATCCATGTGGTATCTGTGTGCTCATTTATAATGGCAGGTTAAGGATTAACACTGCCTACCGATTAAATATAATATAAACACTAGTAAATAATTTAATTAGCCACTTCTCTACAACCTCATGAGCAGCCTTCCCTGTGAGTGTTTTATGAAAGATGCCCTGGTGATCCTTGGAAAGCAAATTGAAATGTTGGGAGACATGTCAAGTTCCAGGTTGGGGACATCCTCTAGAACCCAACCAGAGGGTCCCCAATTAACAGAAAGAAAATGGGGTTCTCATCACTCATCACAGGAAATGGATCCACCAAGCCAGGACCTCGAAGAACAGGGCTTTGAGTGACAGTGCTGTAATGCTAGTTCCTGCTGCAGCCTTTGGGGGACCTCTGAACCATAGGGGCCTCTGCTCTCAGAGGGACTGTGTTGTTTGAAGCCTCTGGTAGGTTTCTAGTAGTTTTCTTATACAGCAATAGAAAACAAGGCCAATGTGTGGGTATAGGTGCATACAACAGGATGAAGAGTTATCTCCACCTGCTGCTTTGGATATATCCCATGGTACCTTCAACCCTTCCTCTCCCCTAGTCTCTGGTCCCAGAGCCACAGATATGGAACCAAAGAAATAAATAACCAAGGATCAAGTAAGAGGAACTGTTCCTTGAGGTCAAGATCACAAACCTCACCGAAAGAAGTCCTTGACTTGCCGGGTGTGGTGGTGCACCTTTAATCTCAGCATTTGGGAGGCAGAGGCAGGCGGATCACTGTGAGTTCGAGGCCAGCCTGGTCTACAAAGTGAGTCCAGGACAGCCAGAGCTGTTACACAGAGAAACCCTGTCTCGAAAAAAAAAAAAAAAGTCCTTGACCCACAGCAGTCTGTTCATTATTGTGAAAAACTACAGATCCTGGAGCCAGGCATGGCTTGAGTGCTTGCCTTGTGTGTGTGAATGTTGGGTTTGGTCCCCAGGTGCTGGATAAAACGAGGTGTAGTGATGTTTGTCTGAGGAGGCAGGAGGATCTAAACCTCATCTGTGTAGTAAGGTCAAGGACCTTATGAGCCCCTGTCTAAGAAAAAAAGAAAAATTAATAGAAAGGTAGCAAGGCAGAGAGGCCTCTATCTATGCCCTTCATTTCTCCTAGGGTGACAAATCTGTAGCTAAAGCATAGCACCCAGCCAGGACACTGACATCAATCCAATGTCAGTAGAGCCTGAGCTCTTGAGTACCAGTAATCTGGCACTGCCTCCATAGCCACCTCCACGGCCACCTCCACGGCCACCTCCACAGCCAAGATGTAGATATGACAACAACACTAACACCGGGCATGGCCTCCCAGCTCACTGTACCGAGACACCTCGTCCCTAGTTCTAGCCACCCCCTATGGTCTCCAGGCTCTTGTTAAGAAGTTACAAAGCGGAATCCTATAACATGGAACCTTCAAAACTGACTTCTTTTGCCAGAGGTTGATGTTCTTAGGACCTGCTGTGTTTGACAGTATCCTCTAATTACTCAGGCTGAAAGCTAAAGGCTGTTGCCATCATGTGAAGAGGCAGGCCAGACAAAGTGTCAAGGCCATTGTTAAGAGAGATAAAGTTCTGTACCTAGAGGCACTGCAGATGTGTCTGCTGTGTGACATGTACATCTGTAAGTGGCAGACAGGAGAGAGGCTAGGTCTACATTCAGTGTTCTCACCTGTGAACATCTGAATGAATAGTAGCCTAACATTGGGTTGGGAGGGGATCAAGACAGAGACCAACACCAATTTGGTGCCATAGTATTGGATTATAAGTAATAGCTTCTCGTTTAGCTGCAATGAGCTGTCAGCCACAGCCCAAGCTGAGACCAGCTGTAGGAGAAAGATAAGTAGATAAGGAGTGCCACCATATGTGGATGACGTAGTAATTAGAATAATTAGCCTGCCTTATGCGGATATTATAATGAAGCTAAAATGAAAGTATAAAAACCAAAGGAGACAAGCAGTAAGCGGCGATCAGTCTTGTCACTGACGTCCAGCCTCTGTCTCTATCTTAGGTCTATGCCCCTTCCTCAGACCTTGTGCTGAGACCTCTCTCTCTATCCCTTGCCCATTCACTCAGGCCTTGAACTGAGACTAGAAATGGGGCTTTGCCCTGAACATCGACGCAGGGGAACAGGAGAGCCAAGGTCTTCGGACAGGTTGTATGATATGTGATGTGGGATTATTAATATGTGTAGGATGTGGTGGTTATATATTGTAATATTAGTTATTCTAGCTTTAATAACCATTAAGTGTTTACCATTAAGTGTTTCTGTTTGATTGATGCAGCTATCCTGATCCTATAGAAGTTGAAATAGTCCATCTAGTATAAGTTGTTAATAATAAATATCATAAAGACCAGCCTGCCTAATTGTATTCCATTTGACCTTATTGGGTGGCGAGTGCCGTCACCTGGTCACACGACTCCCTTCCATAGAGAAGGAGGTGTCGGGATTTGGATGACCAAACCGCGCTCCCCACACTGCAGCATGAACAGGCTTTATATATCACCTGGATAGCACAGTACAGCTGGCCCTGGATGTGGGGGATGTGTGTGTGACCCAGCCCTGAGGGTGTGAGTGTGGGAGAGCCAGCTCTGCCTTTTGTCTGCTTTTTGATGGTGTTGGTGAGAGATCCCCTCCACTCTCTGATGCCCTAGACACAGGTAGCAGGCAGGAGAGTTGGCCCTGATGGGCTCATGAGAGGAGGAGAATTGGTCCAGCCCCTTACCTGCTGCAGCACTCAGGAGAGCAGGCCCTGCATAACATAGTAGAACTGGCCCTGGATGTGGGACCAGCGTACCTGGATAACATAGTAGAACTGGCCCTGGATGTGGGACCAGCGTTCCTGGATAACATAGTAGAACTGGCCCTGGATGTGGGGGTCGCAGGCCCAGAACCAGAGCTTTGAGTTGGCCCACACCAACATATACCCCATGGATGAACTGCTGGAGTGCATGAAGAGGCCAGTTCCACAGACCCAAAACTACAGGATCTCCATGACACAGGGCAACAACAGTATCTCTGAGAGGAGTCCCAGTGAGGTTCCAGTATTGACAAAGTAGCAGAAGCCAGAGACCTCATACCAGACCATGGAATTATTATGATGAACATTTGCAAGCAAAAAAAAAAAGTGTGGACAAACTGGAATATTGTGGGACACACTGAGATACACCAGCTTCCACAGTGAGGTTTTTTTTTTTTTTTTTGGAAGAGGTTTCAAGACTGGAGGGTGGGTCGAGGGGAGATGGGAGATGATAGGGAACAGGGTGCATGATGTGAAATTCACAAAATTAAAAATTTTTTTAAAAATCTAAGGCAGTTTGGAGAGATGGCTCAGAGGTTAAGAGCACTAGTTGCTCTTCCAGAGGTCCTGAGTTCAATTCCCAACAACCACATGGTGGCTCACAACCATCCACATTGAGATCTGATGCCCTCTTCTGGCCTGCAGGTGTACATAATAAATAAATCTTTCCAAAAAGAAAAAGTCTAAGGCTGTTGAGGTGTGTGCTGCAGTGTCTGCCCTTTTGCCTTCTAGCATGGATACCTAGCACAAAGGCCTCCCCGAATGCCCACGCCAGGCTCTGGATCCTCCCAGCCTCCACTGTGAACTGCCAATCATGCTACTGTGGGGCCAAGGGGAGCTCCAGAAGAGAGATGTCCACCAGCACCAGGATAGCAGGCCGGGAGCCCACTTCCTGCTTTGTGTGGACTCCCATATATGAGGGACACTGTGGTCCCTTCCAGGACAGGTGCCACAGAGGGCTGTGTAGACATGCATTCCCATCCCTTGACAGAAATGCTCAAGCACACTGGCAAGATGACAGAGCTGGAGTATACTTTGGTCCACTATAAATTTTGATATTGTTTTTGAGACATGAGCTCACTCTGTACACCAAGATAGCCTCGAACTCACAGTGATCTGCCTACCTGCCTCCCAAGTGTGGGGTTAAAGATGTGCACCTGACTGCTCTAATTTTTTTTTTAACCTTTGAGTGGTGAGCTTTTCCGAAGAGATTTCATGTTGTGCTGTAGTGTATTAGCAGGGCGGCAGACAATAAAACAGTGAACACCTATAATATACAAATTTTTATAGTGTGGGAGGTCTCCCTTCTGGATTTAACCCACTCCAGTGTCCGCCACAGGGCTTCAGGTAGCATTCCCAACCCATACCACTGCCTTAGAGGCCTAGTCATCTCCTGGATCTGAGACGAGCCTACTCCTGGCTATGTTGGCCAAGCTCATCTCTGCCTTAGGACCCTTGAACT
>CAJQZJ010032083.1:8632766-8643507 GCA_907164525.1 Lophiomys imhausi
AATAAAGGTTTTTTGTTTTTTATTTTGTTTTGTTTTTAAGCTGAAGTGGCCTGTATCTGCACATTTGCAGCTGCCTCTGAACCCACAGCAGCTCCACCTGGCCCAGGTTTGCTCCGTGGTCTCCTTTGCCCCATTTACAATAAAGAACTGCCTCCCCTACCCTCACAACAGTGAGCCAGATAAGAAAGGATCCTAGGCCCCTTATCTTTGGGACAGGAACTGTGATTCTATCTGCCTTAAAAAAAGTTCCTTTTTCGAGTTTTTCTGGAATGGTTGACAGTGTACAAGATACAAGGGTCATATTTCAAGAGGCTAATTTACTTCCATCCCCAGGCCCCGTAGAAAAACCCTGAGCTGGGGAAGGAATGGTGGCTGGCCAGGCCCCAGGGCTTTAATTTCCTGGGGTCTCACAGACCAAGTAAAGATTAGGGAGAATTACCTAGGAGAGTGGCAGGGAGTGTGCGGGAGTTGGACAGAGTTTGAGGCCAGGACTCTGGTGCAAACAGGAGGCTGAGCTCCTGGGGCAGGGCCACAGCACACAGCCTAATATACCAAGGGTCTCAAGGCTTGTCCCCTTGAAGCATCCTAAAGCCCTATTTCTTGCTACACTCACCGAAGCTCCTTGACCAGGGCCTTACTCTCTGGGGTTCAGAGCTCTGATGAGACGCTCCCCTAGAAAGTCTACACCCAGTGTAGGAGCCTGCCTATGTGGAGCACACCAGAACTGGGCTTACAAATCAAGGCAGAGAGGCATTGTGTCTGCAGAAACCTCTGAACTCTGGGAGGCCAGGGGTCTGTGTGAGACACCTACCTACAGCAGGTCTGGGAATGGGCGCTCTGGTTTGGATCTGCTTGGCTCCTCAGCCACCTCAGAGTGACATTGTTCCTGCAGAGCCATCCTCTCTCCTGGGTTCTCTCATTCCCCAGTCAGACAGTTTTTCACCTGCTTGTTATTCAAGAGGCATTCAAGTCGAGTTTGGTGGAGCATGCCTGGAAGGTCAGTCCCAGCAAGGCTGGAGCGTTGTAAGTTTGAGGCCAGCCTGAGTTACAAAGCAAGACAAAACAAGATTCAATGAGCAGCACCCTTAGCTGGCCTCGAGCTCACTATATAGACCAGGCTGCCCTCAAACTCACAGAGATTGCCGAAAAAAAAAGGAAAAGAAGGAAAACCCCACAGAGATTGCCAAAAAAGAAGGAAAAGAAGGAAAACCCCACAGAGATTGTCAAAAAAGAAGAAAAAGAAGGAAAACCCCAGAGAGATTGTCAAAAAAGAAGGAAAACCCCACAGAGATTGTCAAAAAAGAAGGAAAAGAAGGAAAACCCCACAGAGATTGTCCTGCCTAGGTCTCCAAACAAGCTGCACCACCACACCTGGCCTAATTTTATTATTTATGAGCATCTGTCAGTCCGTCCGTCTGTCCGTCTGTCTCTGTGTCTGTGTATGGGTGCCTACACTCCTTGAAGAGGCCAGAAGAGGTCACTGAATCCCCTGGACCTAGATTTACACGTTTGGTTTTGAGCTGCCTGACCTGACAGCACTGCTTCCTGTCCTGTTTTCATTTCTTAAAACAGACAAACCTGGTGGTGGGGCCTCTCCCTGTCTAGGCAGGGTGACTCTGGGCTGCCCTGGCCTTACCTCCCTGGTAACTGTATGTCTTGCCTGGAAGGCACAGTATCCTTTACATTAGTCTCCTGCCTGCTCCACTCACTACCCCTTATCTTGTCTTTATTTTCTTGACTCCCCTTTCTGACCTATGGATGGTGTGTTATGAGATATTATCTGCCTGAAGAAAGGCCTTGTGTGGATTCTTAGGAAAAAGAGAAGAAGCTCCGACCCCTTAGTAGCCCCTCCCCCTCTCCCAGCCACTGGCTACTTCCTGTCTTCCGGACCTTCCTCCTGACACTTCACACACATGGGCTCTCACAGTGCATGGCCATTAATGTCTTCAGTGTGTTAGTGTAGAGGGAGGATCCCTTTGTTCTCAGGGATGAATAATATTCCACTGTATGGATAAATTACAGTTTAGTTATCCATGTGTTGGGACTTTTGGCACACACCCTATGTAGCCCAGGCTAGCCTCAAAATCACGACCATGTAAACTCAGCCTCCTGAACTGCAGAATTTCAAGTAACTGCATCCTGTTCAGCTGTTGAACTCACTCTTGACTGACTCAACCTGCTTCCTCCGCAGTGGTCACATGATGGTCACAAGATGACACTGAGTCTGTTCTGGGTCTAAGCCTCAATCCCCTCCTCACTGTGCGGCGGACTCCGTGCAGGTACTGAAAGCCCTGCCTGCTTCTCCTGGCAGTATTCCAGCGTAGACTGCCCCACTAACTCAGGCCTCTGCCAGGCCCTCGTGTGACCCCTCCACTCAAAAGCGGCAGATGCACAGCTCAGTCTTCCTCTGTGTCTGCAAGGGGCAATGAGGCAACTGGCTGGCAATGGCTTCACTGGGTGACAGCGGAGCATGCATGGGAGGGTGGCTGAGGGAGAAGCTACTGTCCGCCTGGAACCAGTTGAGGAGCCCTGGTTGTTTCACTGAGCCCAGTGTACAGCAGTGCAAACCTTCCTGTGGTCATGTGAGAAAGCTGAACCCTGATGCTCAACCCCTTTATCTCCATTTTATTTTGTTTTTATGCTTTGGAAAACATTTACCAAGTAGAGTTATCCCCACTATCAAGAGGGTGGTTCCCACATTCGCACATCTCGACCCTAGGATGCTAACATTTCTGATACTCAAGTCTCTTACATAAAATGATATAGCGTTTTACACAGAATCCACATACAGTCTGCATACACTTTTTTTTTTTTGAAACAGGGTCTCATATAGCCCAGGCTAGCCTTGAACTCACTATGTAGCTGAGGATAGTCTTGAACTCCTGATCCCCCTGCCTTGACTTCCCGAATGCTGGGATTTCAGGGTACCATCACACCTGGTTTACATGGTGCTGAGGGTGAAGCCCAGAACTTAATAGATGACACTACACTCTATCAAGTGAACCACATTCCCAGCCCCTGAAGGTTCTGGTATGTTCTCCACCTTTCTCTTTGTGTCTGGCAATCCTTGGTGTGCTTTGGTGGCCACATGGGGTTCTCCTCCACAAGCATACTCCTCATGGGGTTGATCTCTCTGTGTCTTTTCTTGCAAGAATATCAGTCATATTGGATTGTGGGTGTGCCCACCCTCAGGGTGACACAGAGGAATTAAACTTGGAGCCCTGTGCATGCCAGGATTGTGCTCATAACTACTGAATTACAGCCCCAGCCTACGATTTGAGTCTAAATGACCCTCATAGGCTCACATTTTGAGTTTTGGATGCCCTACCTCCAGCTGTTTTGAAGGGTGTGGAGCTTTTAGGAGGCGGGGCTTGACCAGTGGAAATGGGTTCTAGGGGCAAGCCTTCGAAGGTTATGCCCATTCTGGTTTCCATGGCTCTCTCAGCCTCCTGGCTCATGGAGCCATGAGGAGCCTTCAGCCTTGCTCTGTCTCTCTGAAACCAGGAGCCAAAATGTACCTCTTTTCCCTGAGTTGTCTCTGTCATACAGTTTTGCACAGTGATATTGGGAAGGTAATATTGGGGGAGGGGACACAAGGGGCAGACAAGATAGTTCAACAGTTAAGGACACTGGCTGATCTTGCAGAGGACCTGGGTTCAATTCCCAGCACCCATATGGGGATCACGAGCCAGTTCAGAGTGACTAGCTGGTGTTCATCAGTGTTCTACTTTCAGGGAAATGATGTGGAGTGGGGACAGTCCCAGACACTGTCTTAAGGGAACAGAGACCAAACACCTGTGAGGGCAGCAGGGTTGGTCCTCTCTGAGAGCACAGCATAGCTAGGCCAGCCTCCCTCAGCCCTCAGGGACACACACTTAACAGGTGAATGCAAGTAGGGACTATGAAGCCATGTTCTCTACGTAGGGGCCAAAGTCCCAGACAGAGCAAGATCCGAGGTCTCATATTCCTAAATCTAGCTTCCCTTCTTCCCCAGGACCCTCACTAGGACTCCCTGGTGCAGGATCGTTTTCACAGGGGAAAATGAGTGTCTCAGGGATGTGGTCCATATTCAGGGACAGTCAGTCCCTTGTTCTTGGTGACTAGCTGCTCCTGTGGCTTGACATCTCCCCAGGACTTCAGAGTTCCTCACATTTGGCCTCCAATCTGTCAGAAATAGTAAATATTTTAGGCTCTGCGGACCATCTGTCTCTGTCACCACCACTCTGCTGGGTAGGTGACAGCAGCCTTCGTTTACATGTTGTTCCTCATCGCTGCTCTTGAGACCATCTGGGCTGCAAAGCCCAGGTTTGCTGTCTGGCTCTTCACAAAGGCAGCCTGCCAACCTCCAGCCACTAAGCACATTTGTTCTTTCCAGCACAGAGCATCGAACTCAGGGCCACAAGCTCCTAGCACTGAGCCTCAGGCACAAGCCCAAGAACATCTTTCAAATCTCTAAATAACCACCCCCTCACCGCCCCCACACACATGCATGCACTTTCCATGGCATATCTCCATCCCCATATCTCAAAGCCCTGTGTGACCTGCCACCAAGCCCAGCCCTTGATGTCTATACTCCAGCAGGCAAGGAAACAGGTATATATCTAAAGTCTCTACTCTTAGCCTTGCAAGCTATAAATCAGGCCTTTGATGGACACGTCCCACCATTAGCACCCCCCTCCCTGTGCTGGCATGCAGGGTGGTCTCCAGTTCCCTGTGGCTGGGTCCTCTTCTTATAGGGCTGAAGCTCTAAGCAGCTGTGTGCTAAGAACTCCGTGAAATCAGCTCTCCCCCATAATTACAGTTTACAGTGGTTTACTGGGGGTAAAGAATTTCTGTCTTGCCTGAGGCCATTATAGATCCAGCTGGGTTGGGGGAGGTGATGGAGGGGTGGGACAGGTGGCGAGATCCAGGAAGCAGCTCCAGCACAGAGTCGGGACCAGTTTTTCTGGTTCCTGAGCTGGGTCAGAAGCTTCCCTATCTCTTCCCTAAGAGTTTACCTTTTTTAGCTAGCAGCTCTACAGGGATTAGCTAGTGACTTGGGGATCCCTTGAGGCTCATGGAGAAGTCACTCAAAAGTGTAGGGTCTTAGGCCTTTCTTTTTGATAGGGGAGGAGTCAGAAGTGTTATATCCGTCATCTTGGACTTGTGAGAGTTGTCTCATTGCCACGGTCACCTGTGTCTTCTCCTGACCCAGAAGGGCCTCTCATACCACTAATGGACTTGCCAGTGTGGTTCCGTTCCTCATTTTTCTTTTTTTTTTTTTTTTTGTTGTTTTTGGTTTTTTCGAGACAGGGTTTCTCTGTGTAGCTCTGGCTGTCCTGGACTCGCTTTGTAGACCAGGCTGGCCTCGAACTCACAGAGATCCGCCTGCCTCTGCCTCCCGAGTGCTGGGATTAAAGGCGTGCACCACCCGGCCCATTCCTCATTTTTCATGAGGCACCTGGAGTGCAAGCTTCACGTCCCCACATGCTTCAGATGCATTGGTGGAGACTGGAGGAACAAATATATCATTATTTTCAAGTTTTCCAAAATTGAAAAGGTGACATTGTGTGATATTACTGGACCCCACCAACCAAACTTGCTGGGAGTACACCTCCTATGGAATACAGGCAGGCTTGGATACTACAGCTGCCCCCAGGCAGAAGCCCCAGAGAGCCACTTATCTGGGACAGAAGGCAATGGAATTTATGTGTCAGGGATGGGATGAAGGAGCCAGTAGAAAACTGAGAAGCTGGACAAACTGGGTGTGGGGACACAACAGATCCTGTAGTCCCCACTGCCGAGACTGAAGCAAGAGTGTCATGGAAGCTTAGAAGCCAGTCCTTGCCTCAGTTGAGCATGATGTCACATGCCTCTAATCCCAATAGTTGGGAGACTGAGACAGGAGGGATGGTGCAAGTTCCAGGACAGCCTTGGCTATATAGGGAGTTCCGGGCCACACTGGGTTACACAATGAGATGCTACCTAAAAGCAAAAAACGGGCTGGAGAGATGGCTGAGCGGTTAAGAGCACTGGCTGATCTTCCAAAGGACCCAGGTTCAAATCTCAGCACCCACATGGCAGTTCACAGCTGTCTATAATTGCTCAGTGTGGTGGCACACACCTTTAATTCCAGCACTCTGGAGGCAGAGGCAGGCGGATCTCTGTGAGTTCAAGGCTGGCCTGGTCTACACAGTGAGTCCAGGACAGCCAGGGCTACACAGAGAAACCCTGTCTTGAAAAACCAAAAAACAAAAAACAGGCTGGGGCTGTAGCTCAGGCAGGGGTGCTTAACCATGCTCCTGGTCGGCTGTAAACTTCAGAGCATAATGATCTGCTAGAAATGTCATCTGGTGGAGTCAACAAGACCCATCTCTCCTTCTGGCTGTGAGCGCGGTTGGTTTTCAGAGTCACTACACATGTGATACACAGAAGCTAACAGTGGCCTAGGATGGGATGGAGCTCAGTTGGTAGAATGCCTGCCTAGTGTGCACACAGCCCTGGGGTGGATCTCCACCAGTGCTTAAAGTAGGTGGGGTGGTGCGTGCCTGTAATGCCAAATGGATCAGGAGTTCAAGGCCTGCTTGAGGCCAGCCTGGACTACATGAGAACCTATCTTGATAAACAAACAAGTAAATAAATGGGGTTTGATCCATCTGTTCTGTAAGTAATAAGGACAGGGAGGCATCCTCTCCAGAAGGTAATTAAAAGCAATCCAAACACTGCCTTGCCTCCTATGTGGAGAATCAGGACAAATGTGCCCTATGTGTTGTTTTGAGACAAGGTCTTACTATGCAGCCCTGGCTGACCACGAACTCACAGAGATCTGCTTCTGCCTCCTGAGTTCTGGCAGCTGATTCTTCAAGTTAGAATCTGGACCAAACTACAACTCAAACTACAACTATTTCAAAGTAAAGTGGCTGATACTCCTGACACTTACTGAACTTACTCCTAGTGCAAAACCCAGATTAAGTGGACCCACTTTCACACTGCTGCAGAATAAAAATGTCAGCAAGTCATACCCTCTGTAGTCAGAGAACATCTGTGTTTAGTGGGAGGAAACTCAGCTCAGGTGATGGGTGATGCAGTGGGCTGCAGTACCACATGAAAGGTGTGTGGGCTGAATGGTACAGCAGACCTGGGAGTGAGTGTGTGTCTACTCCATGTCCGTCCCTGTGTCTTCACCTTGATTTTACTTGATCTGGTGGTTATATGGCCCACAGGGTCATCCTGAAATGAAAACCCAAACTTCTGGGACTCTCCCTTCTGTGACACTGTGTACTAAGGCCCCCAGGCAGAGTCAACAGGGAAATGTTTTTTAAATATGTAGTTGTTTTTTATTTTTATTCTATGTTGTTTTATTGTATCTTATTTACCTAGAGACATGGTCTCACGTAGCCCAGACTGACCTCAAACTCCATATATAGATGAGGATGGCCTTGAACTTCCCATCTTCCTTCCTCCACCTCCTGAGTTTTGGAATTACAGGTGTGTGCCACAATACTTGATTTAACGCCTGTATTTTATTTTTGTTTTATGTGCATGTTTTGCCCGCATATATGACTGAGCACCAAATGCACGCAGTGTGTGAGGTAGTCACAAAAGAGTGTCAGAGCCCCTGGAACTAGAGCTACAGATATGACTGTATATGTATGACTGAGCACCAAATGCACGCAGTGTGTGAGGTAGTCACAAAAGAGTGTCAGAGCCCCTGGAACTAGAGCTACAGATGATTGTGAGCTGCTACAGGGGTTCTGTGGCCCAACCCTGGGTCCTCTGGAAGAGCAGTCAGTTCTCTTAACTGATGAGCCATCTCTCCAACCCTCAGCATCTGCATTTTAAGAGCAAAGTTAGGCTAGAGGATTGCTCAGTGGCAGGGAGCTGCTTACCATTTCTTGCCTAGTTTGCAATGAGATAGGGTCCTATCCCTGGCAACAAAAGGAGGGAAGGAAGGTGTGTCAAACCAAAATAGCCCTCCTAGACTAGGCACACACCTGTAATGCCAGGACTCCATAGGCTGAGGCCGGAGGATCACAAGGCCAGCCTGGGCTACATAATGAGTTCCAGGTCAGCCTGAGCTATACAGTAAGACACTGTCTCAAAAACCCAAAGGTGTGGATGCAGTTCAGGGGTGGAGCACTTGCCTAGTTTGTATGAGCTCATGGGTTTGATGGTCAGCATGACAATAAATAAATAAATAAATAATGAATGAATGAATGGATGGATGAATGAAGGTACTCACATGTCTTATGTGTAACTTCCCTTTAGAACTTAGCACCATAAACACCTGAGGACAGGAAATGCCCTGCTGGCTGACAGCATCCTGTGTGTTATGAGCTATTTCGTGGGATCCCTAACCGGTACTTATCAGCTAGCTGCATCCTCTCATCCCAGTGTAACATCCAGATGTGTCCCCTGGCATTGCAGAGTATGTTCTGGAATGAGGAAACTGTTTCCAAAAACTACTACACTAAAAGGATGAAGTAACCACCCTGATTCTGAGGCAGGAGGGTCAGGATTCAGGGAGAAATTTAGGGTGAACTCTGTGGTTCTTTGATTTCTATCTCACATGCAGGAGTGACCTACAACACAGAAACATGGAAATAGCTCTGGATGTGAATTCATGAAAGCGTGACTAAACACAACATCCTCAAAGCTTCATAGGAGACAAACTCACAAGCATGTGAGAACATGGTGACTGTTGATGTTCCAAAAATCAGAGAAAGGAACGGGGGGGGGGGGGGGGGGGGGGGGTGAGTGACACACCAGACCAACTCAGAGTGAGTTAAGCCTGGGTTACTGAGCCGGCCTCCTAGCTGCCTGGGCGCTCTGCATAGAATATGAATGCCACAAAGGCTCGTATTCCTACAGGATAGAACAGTGGCCTTACCACCTTCTCTGAATTAAAACAAAAAGAGAAATTGCCTCTGTACAGATCTTTTGACTCCCTCACCACATAACCTGGGTTCCAAGAACAAGACCTAGTCCCATGGTACCTTTAAAACATCACCTTGAAATCATAACTTGCTGGTTCTAATTTTTTTCTGTTGACGGAAGAGGTTAAAAATGTCCTCCACAGCCAGGCGGTGGTGGCGCACGCCTTTAATCCCAGCACTTGGGAGGCAGAGGCAGGCGGATCTTTGTGAGTTCGAGGCCAGCCTGGTCTACAAAGCGAGTCCAGGACAGCCAGAGATATTCAGAGAAACCCTGTCTCGAAAAACCAAAAAAAAAAAAAAAAATGTCCTCCACAAGCCAGATGATGGTGGTACATTCCTTTAATCCCAGCACTCAGGAAGCAGAGGCAGGTGGGTGGTTCTCTGAGTTTGAGGCCAGCCTGCTCTACAGAGCAAGTTCTAGGAGAGCCAGTTTATACAGAGAAACCCTGTCTCAAAACACAAACAAGAACACCACCAAAAAAACAAAACAAAACAAACAAAAGTCCCCCACATTGACTGAAGCTAGGGGCTTAAGGGCAAGTGGGATTTCCCATCATTCCCTTGATGTGGGACAAGCCTCACCCTCAGGGGTCATCTAGGGTAGGTGCCATTGATGTGACTGTCTTTGGAAAACACAATCTGCCACATGTGAGTTTCTCTCTCTGGGTGAATCTGTCTCTGTGTGTGCACATGCTTGTGCACACACGTGTTCCTGTGTATTCAGTAGCACATGTGAAGGCCAGAGGACAACTTCAGTTCTCATCCCTCAGGAGCTTTCCACCTTCTTCTTTATGCAGGATCTCTCACATGCCCAGTTTTTTGTTTTGTTTTTACATTGTATGAAGAAATTTATTTAAATTATGCCCAGTTTTGTTTTGTTGTTTAATCTAGGTGCTGGAGATGGAAATCAGGTCCTTGTTCTCTCAAAGCAAGCGCAGTATTGACTGAGCCACCTTCCCAGTGTGCGGCCTGTCATTTAAAGTGACAGTACGTAGTCCTGCCTATGTGCTAGGCTTTGGATCCTAAAGGCCATGTTGAAGGTGTAGTCACCAGCTTGTGTTGCCACTGGCATGGAGCAATGAAGAGTTCAGCCTAATGGGTGAAAGTGAGGTCATACGGATGGGCCCTGAAGAGCACCTGGGACTCTGGCCCCTTCCGGCCGCCTCTGTCTTTTACTTCCTCTGTCAAAAATTTGATGCCATGTTGCAGGCCTCATCATGGGCTCACGGACAGAGATAAGTGACCAGGGGCTGGACACTGAAACCATAAATAAAACAAATTTTTCTTCTTTAAGTCATAACCTCAAGTATTTTACCACAAGGACAGAAAGCTGACAGACTGTTGGTAGCTAACACTGCTCTGTCTGATTCTGGGAATCCCACAGACAAGAGCCAGAAGTCTTTCTGCCTGGCCAGAGCCAGGAGGGGGCAGTTACAAAGATTTTAATTTGAATAATACCAGGAGAGGATTCTGCTGGGATATTCTTAAGTCACATAGAAAATAAAATCAGAAAACACCTAACTGCCCACCTGCCTAAAGGGATCTAGGTGTAAAACCTATCTTTCTTAGGTGCCTCATTATATTTAAGATACATTTTACTTTCCCCTTTTAAAATTATTAATCGGGCCGGGCGGTGGTGGCACACGCCTTTAATCCCAGCACTTGGGAGGCAGAGGCAGGCGGATCTCTGTGAGTTCGAGGCCAGCCTGATGATCTACAAAGTGAGTCCAGGACAGCCAGAGATATACAGAGAAACCCTGTCTCGAAAAACCAATAAATAAATAAATAAATAAATAAATAAATAAATAAATAAATAAATAAATAAA
>CAJQZJ010032083.1:8646935-8664264 GCA_907164525.1 Lophiomys imhausi
TGTGTGTGTGTGTGTGTGTGTGTGTGTGTGTGTGTGTGTGTGTGTGTAGGACCAGTCATTAAAAGAACACTTGGGATGTTTTCTGCTTACTTTAGGATTGTGGACTAATTCAACTGCCCCAACAGTCCCAGGGGGTTTTCTGGTTCTGTTTGTGGCTTTGTTGTTGTTCTTTTTGGGACAGACCTTGGGTGTCCGATCTTTCTGCCTCTACCCGCAGAGTGCGGGGATTGCACGCATATGCCACCATATCCAGTTTATACACCTTATGCTAGGCAAGGACTCCTCCAGCTGAGCCACATTCCCAGCAGATGTTGAGTCCTTTCATAGCCCCATTTCACAGATGAGGAAAGAGTCGTGTACAGGGCTTGGGAACCCCTGTGAAATCTCAAAACAGCAGGTGAGTGGCAGGGCTTCTCACACCAGCAGCCAAGCTTCAGAGACATAAACTGGTTGGCCCCAGGGGTTTCTGTGGTGTTTTGCTCTCAGAGGCACAAAGGATGAAGGAGTGTGGGCAAGCTGGGGTCCTCCCCACAGGGAGTCACTGGAAGCCTTGATCACACCTGATCTGAGGTACTCAGTGGGAGGTCAGGATCTCACTGCTCCTTCACTTATGGTTTGAGCAGTCAGTGTGGGTGTGTCTTGTTAACTTCTCCAAACCAAATGGAGGAAAGGCTGTGGCCTCACCATGGGGAACAGCTGCCACTGCCTGGTGCTTGGCAAAATTTGGCTGAGGTGGATGGCTGAACACCTGAAGCTGCTCTGGAAAAACACCTTGACATTGAGAATTCTTGATTCCTCTTCCTCTCTCCCTCTTTTAAATGCCCAAGTGAGTGGATGCATTTTCTTTCTTAATTTCTTTTCTTTCTTTCTTCCTTTTTTTTTGTTGTTGTTGTTTGTTTTTCAAGACAGGGTTTCTCTGTGTAACCCTGGCTGTTCTGGAACTCACTCTGTAGACCAGGCTGGTCTCAAACTCAGGGATCTACCTTTCTCTGCCTCCCCAAGTGGTGGAATTAAAGTCATGCGTCACCACTGTCTGACTGGATCCATTTTCTTTTTTCTTTCTTTTTCTTTTATTAATTTGTCCATTTTACAGTCCAATCACCATTCCCCTCCCTCCTTCCAACCCCACCCTCCCACCCACTTCCCCGATACTCCCCCTCCCCCAACAGGGTACCAGCCTACTCTGGGATATCAAATCGCATCAGGACTAATTGCCTCCCCTTCCACTGAGACAAGACAAGGCAATTCTTCTAGGAAAATGGGATTTAAAGGGAGGCAACCTTGTCCAAGTCAGAGATAGTCCCTGTTCCAATTATTAGGGGATCCACTTGAGTACCATCTGCTTCACATGTGTGCCTAGGCCAGTCCATGCATGTTCTTTGGTTTTTGGTTCAGTCTCTATGAGGCCCCTTGTGTCCCAGTTAATTGACTATGGGAGTCTCTTTGTGGTGTCCTTGATCTCTCCAGCTCCCTCAAACCTTCCCCTGACTGTTCCTCAAGACTCCCTGATTTTCACCTAATGTTTGGCTGTGGGTCTGCATCTGTTTCAGTTTTCTGCTGGATAAAGCTTCTCAGGTAGCAGTAATGTTGAGTTCCTTTCTGGATCCCTCTCTCCATCCACTTCCAATGTCCATTTTATTTCCTCTACTTAGAGGTAGTCAAGGATCATGCCTTGTGCCCTCCTTGTTACTTAGTTTCTTTGGGTCTGTGGGTTGCATCTTGGTTGTCCTGTACTCAATGGCTAATATCCACTTATGAGTGAGTAAATATCCTGTGTGTCGTTTTGGGTCTGTGTTAGCTCACTCAGGATGATCTTTTCTGGTTCCATCCATTTCATGATATCCTTGTTTCTGATCGCAAAGTAGTACTCCATTGTGTAGATGTACCACAATTTCTTTGTGCATTCCTCGGTTGAGGGACATCTGGGTTCTTTCTAGTTTCTGGCTATTACAAATAAGGCTACTCTGGACATAGTTGAGGAAATGTCCTTGTGATTCGGTAACTCATACTTGGGGTGTATGCTGGGTCTTCTTAACTAGTTACATAAGCAAGACAGGCAGCAAGCCCAAGGGTCACAGAGCTCGGGATTAAGGGAGAATTAGATCCCTTGTTTCTTTTTCATCCTCTCTCTACAGAAACAAGTCCTTGGAAACCAGTTTCTTCAGGGCCGTCCCCAGCTTCCGTCTGTCAGGTAAAGCTCCCACCAAGTACCTACTTCATGAGGAAGTAGGCGAGGACTGCCAAATTTTGAGCTGGTGGGCATGCCCTCGGCAGGGAGTTGGCGCTCTAGGTAACCCATCTCCAGGACAGGTGCTGCAGGTCCCAGAAGCAAGCCATGCCATGTTCAGGTCAGGTCAGGTCAGGCAACCAACCCAGCCTGGGACCTCAGTGTGATTGATACATCAGCTCCTTCTCTGGTTTATGAGGAAGTACATACTATGTTCTGCTTAAGCTGCTGAGTCTGTGCTGGCACCCTGGTCCGCCACCTTTTGATCTTCTCCAGGACGCTTATCTCTTTCCTCTCCTTCCCTGACTGGTCTGTTACTCTGACCCTTTGCCACTCCTTGGCCGGCAGACATGGCTCTAAAGAAAAAAACTGTCCGGCATTCACATATTCCTCCATCCTGCACCCCATTTCTTTGCTTCCTTTAAGACACAACCCCCTTTATATCCTTTGTCTTTATTTCTTTCTCCCCAGGCTAGCTTCTGTCCATCCCCCTTTGGTGGATAGGTTTAAAAGTCAACTTGATACAATCTAGAATCACCTGGGAAGAGTCTTAATGAGGGGTGGTCTAGATCAGGTTACCTGTGAACATGTTTAAAGGGGTCTTAATGGCCTACACTGATGTAGGAAATCCCAGCCCACTGTGGGTGGTGTCATTCCCTGCTTTTGAGTTCTGGACAGTGTAAGAGAAGAGAAAGCAGGAGCTGAGCAGTGGTGTGCACTCTCCTCAGCTCTTGACCATGCAGGTGAGCAGTGCTTCAAGTCTCTGCTTCCTTTGACTTCCCTGCTGTGCGGGGGCGGAACCTGGAACCCAGAGCTCCCAAGCAAAAATAAGCCCTTCCTCCCCAACGTGGCTTCTGTCAGAGAATTTTACTGCAGGAATTGGAGAGAAATAAGAATGTGCCTTTTCCAGCCCCAGACTCAAAATGTCTCACAGTTCTTTACTTTCCTTAATTAAATAAGAAAAGTGTGTGAGTGTGTATGAGCGAGTGCCTGTGTGTGAGTGTGTGTGCATGTGAAGGTAAGCATGTGTGCGTGCATGCATGCATGTGCGTGTGTTATGAGTGTCTGTGTGTTTGACTATGAGCATCTGCGAGTGTGCGTGTTTGTGAGTGTGTATATGAGTGAGTGTCTGTGAGTGTGTGTCTGTGAGTATGTGCGTGTGTGAGCATGCATGTGTGTGTGAGTGTGCGTGTGTGTACACCTGTTGTGTACAAAGGACACTTTTTTTTTCAGACAGAAATTGTTTCTTTTTAATTGAGTACTTCATTCAGACATTCCTCTGTTGGCTTCTGCTCTGGAAGCAGCTAGGTCCCCACCTCAATATCAGAACTGAGTGAACATGGGCCCCAAACCAGGGCTTTTGGAACAGCAGAACAATAAACCACAAACCCAGCCTCTCCTTTCACTTAGGAGGGACCGGGAGTCACAGGGAGGGACCACCCTGCAGCTGTTGACACCCTGGAGCCTGGACTGCAAACACAGAAACTTAACTGTCAGGAATGAGGCTGCAGCCCCATTACTCCAGCTCAAGTACCTGACCACCAGCCTCTTCCTGTAGGAATGGACCCACTCTTGAAGAAGTTTTGGCATCTACTTACTTAATTTCCCAAAGAGGTGTACAATCTACCAAAAGGGATACAATGGATCAGAATAAATCAGCTTTCTCACGATAAACTTTCCTGAGTAACAACTTTTGGTTGCTGAGAAGCCTCAGCACATTATTTCAAAGTGGCAAAATCCAGAGCAGCCAGAGTACATCCAGCAGTGGCATAACATTCAAGACAGGTTTATGTAGGACACAGGTGCACACAGCCCCTTTTCTTCAGTGTATATGGCAAATAGCCAGGACCCCTGATCATTAAAATAAGTTATTTTGTACATTACAGTGCACAGAGGGAAAGAGCTTTCACAGAGGTGAATAAAAGGCATTGTGCAGAAAGTCCCATAGCAAGTGGCAGCCAGGGCCTGTGGCCTTCAGGAGCTTGACCCCTGCTCTTTGGCTGCAGAGGCCTTAGTGTCAGTTGCTGTTTCCTCCACCTGCTCTGCTGGTTTTGCCTCTTCCTCCTCCTCTTCATCTTGGAGATAGAGATCCGGGTATTTCTGCATGCACTCCTGCATGGCCCGGAACTGGTCTATACAGTCTGATCCCTTGATTTCCTCTGTGCTGTAGTGGAAGCAGGAAAAGGCAGACTTGAACTGCTCCCCACAGGGGCCACTGGCCATTCCCCCAAGACACGGGCAATTCCAGTTAATATCTCCATTGGGCAGAACCAACCCGTGCTCCTCATAGGGATCATTGGGGTCGTCAGCCACCAGCTCTGCACTGCTAGGAGTTTGGTGATCTTCTTTGGTCACAAATATGATCCGATCCTTCCCTTCCTGCCGGCAGTAGGACATGGTTGTTCCTGATGCTCACAGCTCTCAAAGGCAGTGGGCGTGGCCGTAGTAGATACCCAAAGGACACTTTTGTGAAGCCCTCTCATTGCACCTTTATGTGCATTTCAGAGATTGAACTCAGTTCATCAAGTTTGAGCCATCTGACTAGCCCAAGTACCTCACAGATCTGTTGTCTGTTTGGCATTCCTGTGGTTGCTCTCTGGGGCTCTCCATGTTTAGCACATCCAGAAAGTAAACTGCTGTCACTTCCCACCTCCATTGATTCCCAGTGTTCATTGGGGGCAGCTGCCCCGACTTGTCTGCCAGATGCCCAAGCTGCCTCCTCCCAGCTTCCCTCCCTCAGACCTCCATCCTACCAGGTGCCAGTGGAAGTTCTGACTGTCTGGAGTGGCCTCACATCTGTCTTCTTTCTCACTTTGTACCTTGGGCCGGGCCATCCTCATGTCCCACATAGAGCCTGTGACTGTCTCCCAGACACCCACCAAATCTGGTTTCTCACAGTGCAGCCACTGAAATGGCCAGGTGAGTACCTCTTTCAAACCCATTTCATAATGGCTCCTGAGGAAGACTTACCTCCTCAGCTTGTTTTACACAACCTCCATTCTGCCCTCCAGGCCTCTCCAGACTCCAGGGCTACTCCCGCCCAACATTGCACTCCTGGCCAGGGCTGCACCCCCCCCCCCACCCACCCAGGGCTGCACCCCCCCACCCTTACTGCCCAGAAGGTCCTTCTTCACATGCCCTCTACTCTCTACTTCTGGCTCATTCTCATCTATTCTCCTGTTCCCGGCTTGTCACTTCCTCCAGACTTCTCAAATCAAAACCAAACCAGAGGGTATCACTGAGTCATCCAGTGTCTTCCCTGGATCTGGAGAGCTGGGTTTGCATAACAACATCCTGCCTTTCCATCGGGCCTTTGTTTCAGATGAGTAGAAACAGAAGGAGCACACAATAGTAAATGTAAATAGTTACCTGTTGCTGCTGGATCAGAAAGTGTGTGTGTGTGTGTGTGTGTGTGTGTGTGTGTGTGTGTGTGTCAGAGGGCAATCAAATACACACTTTGCACATAAAACCATCTCAAATGGAGTTTAATAGACATTGGTTTGTCTTTCTTCTCAATGGGTGGTCAGTTTTTCTGATGGCAGACTGTAGAATCCTGATCTGCCTTTTGTGTATTAAGTAATTACCTGCCATTTCCTGGTGTCTGAAGTGCATCCAGACCTAGTCTTGTTTTGTTTATATCATCATTTCTGGTATTTGAGATGGCTTGGGGACACTGGTACTGTTGACTTTCTATATTTTTCGAATTATTTATTTATTTATTTTATATGTATGAATGTTTTGTCTGGATGTATATCTGTACACCATGTGCATGCAGTGCCGGAGGAGGCCAGAAAAGGGTCTCAGAATGTCTGGAACTGGAGGTGCAAATAGCTGTGGGTCACCACGTGAATTGAACCCAGGTCCTCTGGAAAAGCAGCCAATACTCCTAACCAATGAGCCATCTCCCCAACCTCTGTAAGGCTGACTTTGTATCACAGTTAACTGTGTTCCAAGTGTTTAACAGACACTGTGGGAGGAGTGAGAATTATGGATAGATAATGGAGAAAGAATGAAACTGTTCTCAACCCAGTCTCCTAGGAGTTGTGTTGTCGACTTCCCGGTGCTTACACTCCACGGCCCCTCCTCTTTCTTTCTTTTTTTTTTTTTTTTTTTTGGTTTTTTGAGACAGGGTTTCTCTGAATATCTCTGGCTGTCCTGGACTCGCTTTGTAGACCAGGCTGGCCTCGAACTCCCAAAGATCCGCCTGCCTCTGCCTCCCAAGTGCTGGGATTAAAGGCGTGCGCCACCACCGCCCGGCTTCCTCTTTCTTTCTTAAGGTCTTGCTCATCCAGAACACTGCTTTCTCACTGAGTTATATTCCCACCCCTCTGCTTCATTGGTATTTGTTTTTTAATTTATTTATATTTATTTTATTTATTTCTTATGTGCATTGGTGTTTTGTCTGCTTGTACATCTATGTGAGAGTGTCCGATCTTGGAGTTACAGACAGTTGTGAGCTGCCGTGTGGGTGCTTGGATTTGAACCCGGGCCCTCTGGAAGAGCAGTCAGTGCCCTAAACTTCTGAGCCGTCTCTTCAGCCCCTCATGGATATTTCATTTCACCACTATGCACAAGATTAGACACATCTCCCACTTGTGGAGTCACAGAACCACAGTTAAACGGAACAGGTCTTTGGAGTGCCCATGGCCATCCTCCCTTATCAGCCGAGGCTGTTCAGCAGGTGCAGAAAGAAAAGCTGGAGGAAGGGTTAGCGGTGCCCGGGCATACTTGAAGTCATTTGCTTTCTAGTCACACAGTCAGGTCCTGAGATACTTTGACGTATCAACTGCCTGACCCTGCTTCTTTCAGTTTGATTGTGTTAAGATCATTGCAAATGTCTACAAAACTAGATCCAGGCTTAGAGACAAAAAGTGAGGTGTGGTTCCAGCCAAGTGGTGCCTGCTTGTAATCTCCCACTGATGATGGAGGCAGGAGAATCGCCACATGCTCAAGGCCAGCCTGGTCTATGTAACAAATCTCTGTGTCAAAAGAGAAAGAGCCAGGCGCAACGGGAGGCAGCATGCTCCTTTAACCCTAACACTGGGGAGGCAGAGGCAGGCAGGTCTCTGTGAGTTGGAGGCCAGCTTGTTTAGGTGATGAGACCCTGTGTCAAAAAGAGAAAGAGAAAAAAAACGGAAAGAAAAGGGGGAGGAAGATAGGGAGAAGAAGGGAGGAGAGGAGATGGTAGGAGAAGAGGGGAGAGGGTGTCACCACTCATTCGAGACACCCACCCTTTAAGGGAAATGCTTTACAAGCTAACTCCAGCATTAATTCTCCATCTTGTGGTTACCTCTGGTATTGCAGTCTTCCCATCCTTAAGGTTCCGGCATCTTAGAGACAGGATTTAGAGGCAGATTGAGGGCTTTCCCTTCTAAGTCCCTAGTGTAAAGGCTGAGGTCAGTTGCTGGTCCTCACAAACTCAAGCCACAGTTCCCAACCATACAACTGAAGACACATTTCTCAGAGTAAAGACCCAAGGAGGAAAGAATTGGAAGCCATCACTGTGTCTCAAGAACTCATCTGTGGGGGCTGGAGAGATGGCTCAGTGGTTAAGAGCACTGGCTGTTCTTCCAGAGGTTATGAGTTCAATTCCCAGCAACCACATGGTGGCTCACAACCATCCATAATGAAATCTGGTGCCCTCTTCTAGCCTGCAGATATACCTGCAGACAGAACACTGTATACATAATAAATAAATCTTTAAAAAAAAAAAAAGAACTCATCTGCGTGTGTGTGTGTGTGTGTGTGTGTGTGTGTGTGTGGTGTGGAAATTATTTTTTAGAGAAAAGCTGAGAACATCTTTCCTAAATGTTCCTCTCAAAACAAGAAAACCAAATATCCAAGGAGTTTTGCCTCAAACTCAGAGTGACCCCCATGCTTCTGCTTCCGAAGTGCTGGGGTCTCAGCGTACACCACCACCCCTAGCTTTCTTCACAATTTTTTTGGCTGGGGTGGGGTTGTGGGGACAGAACTTGTGGCCTCATGCAAGCAGTCCCAGCCTTGGCTTTCCTTCAGAGAGGAAGAAGCAAAAATAAAGCAACAGGCAAGATTTTTTAAAATTGATTTTTATTTTATTCAGTTAGCACACTGTGTAATATATATTAATAATATATAATAATAGTTTTCTTTACAAAAAAAGGCTGACAACATCAGGAATTTGCATGTCCTCTGCGTTCAGGGCGGCACTAACCATCCTGTGTCTTTCCAGTCAGTACATGAGCGCACAGTTCTGGGGTCTGAATTTGGAACAGCAGAGCCTGAGGCTCCAGGCTCCAGGTGGGGACTGACCAGGAGAGGTAGTAAGTCTGCAGGGTACTCCAGAGTGGGGCTCAGGAATGAAGTCAGTGAGGACAGGGGTCATACCTCCTCCCACTGCGGGCTCCTTCCTGCTGATGGTGTGGTCCCTGAGTGGAGCCTGCACTCCCAGGCATGTGTCAGGTGTGCAGAATGCAAGGCATCTGGCGAAGATCTTGCCCAATGCTCCCTGGATTTTCAGAAGAGGAAACTGGAAGGCGGAGGGAAGAGGGGCCTTGCCTCGGGATACTGCGCTGCAATCAAGAGCTGTGTGCGGCAGCTGCAAACTGTGTGTCTGAGGTCGCGGCCCTTTATCCACATCTGACAAACAGCTCATTCTCATGCAGGAGCCTCGAAAATATGTACTTTATAGCTCTGCTATCTCACCTTTCCAGAGGCCTTGGTAATAGCCCTATCACCACTCTACAGATAGGAAATCAGCCCCAGGAGATAACTTGATGATGCTGGGGGTGTCTGACTTATCAATAGTCTGGGACAGCTGTGTGGTCCAACACAAAATCTGAGAACATTGTAAGATTTTTTTTATTATATTGTAATGCTGTCCAGTTTTCAAGTGTGAACTTTATAGACAACAACATAGTGTCAGAATGTAAAATAAATGTATGTATGCTCTCACAACCCATGGGACATGGCTGGACATCCCTGTAAGGCTAAGAAGAAGTGGGAGTTGACCTGTTGCCACTGGACTTCAGACAAGGGAAGGAGCTCATCTCCCACTGAAGTGAGTGGTCCCCACACAAGAGGCTCTGAGCGCTCCTGGAGAGTGCTGGTTTGTTGGAGGTAGAGCACTTGGCTACTGTGCACAAAGCCCTGAATTTGATCCCTAGCACAGTTTAAACTGGGTATGGTGATGCTCAGCTGTAAACCCAGCCCTTTGGAGGCGGAGGTAGGAGGATCAGGAGTTCAACACCGTCCTCAGGCTGTTCTGGCATCCATGGGACCCTGTCTCAAGAAAGCTGGAGAAGGGACAATAAGTGTTCCGGGTTCAGGAACATTGCTCCCGGGAAGCTGTCTTCAGAGTCTGGATAATTTTAGGTAATGGCTGAGCATGGTGGCCCATGAGTTTAATCGCAGCACTCAGGAGGCAGAGGCAAGAGGATCTCTGTGAGTTTGAGGCCAGCCTGGCCTACACAGCAAGCTCCATGACAGCCAGGACTACATAGAGAGGCACCTATCTCAAAATTAAAAAACAAAAAAAACAAGAACAAAATAATTTTTAGGTATTTTCTGTGGCCTGGATCAAGCTATTACCCTCATTAACTGCTATTTGTGTGTGTATGTGTGTGACCCCAAATATGTGTCTGAGTGTGTGGGTCTGAGTGTGAGTATGTGGCAGGGATTCACATGCATGGGAAGGCTGAAACAGTCACTGTTCCCCTTATGTTTTTTGAGACAGGGACTCTTCCTGATCCAGGCGCTTGCTGATTTAGCTAGACTGTCCAGCAGATAGGACCACAGGACCCTCTTGTCCACTCCCCTACTGCTGGGATTACAGTCATCTATCATCCCCGCCAACTCTTTACCAACTCTTTATGGGTGCTGGGGATCCAGATTCATGTCCTCACACTTGTCTAACCAGCACTTCACCCACCAAGCAGTTCCAGTCCTTATGTTCCAAAACATAAAGTGGAAGCTACACGACAGCATTGCTGTACTGAGGTTGCAGCTCAGGAGCAAAGGACTTGCCAAGCATAAGTAGACCTCCCTAGCTTCCATTCCCAGTAACACACACACACACACACACACACACACACACGCACGCACGCACGCACGCACGCACGCACGCACGCACGCACCCACGCAACCACGCACACATGCACACACAGCCCTTTTCTGTTCCTGGAGGCACCTCAGAAGCTTTGTGCCACACCCTGCTTAGGAGCCAGAGGACCGGAAAACTTGCATGCTTTGTGCAGTGACTCGAGGGTTGGGAAGGACGGACCCTTCCTACCTACTTGACAGCACACCCTGGAAAGAAGTGTTGGGACATCCCTCACTGGAAATACCCCAGCTTCCTCTCAGAAGGCCAAGTCCCTGAGATCTGGAATAGCCTGGTGAGAGAAGAGGGTGAACTGGAAGAGCACTCATCTCTCAGAGGAGAAGCTGGGTCTGAGTTCTCCTTCTGTCCACAAGCAGCTCAAAGTTCAGCGTGGGGCTCAGTGGGAGAGTGTTCATCCAACATTCAGGAGGTCCAGGCTTCCATCCAACGCTACACACTGACTTCCCCAGACTAATGTCCCAGGCCACATGCTTTCCTGTCCCTTCATAAGTAGTTGGGACTCAGCTGGGGTTGGGATGACAGGAATCTTTCTGCTCATGGGCAAAGGAGGAATGAATGAGATATGACAGGTAAGCGGGCTAGGTGCTTTCTTTCTGGTCCTTATTGTCTCAAGATTCTCTGGGGGTAGAGTTATCTCCCCATCAGCATAGTAAGACATGTCTGTCTTGGACTTTTTCTCAGCCTCACAAGTTCAGGTGACAATCTCTGTCCATTTTGTGCTTTAGAGCCTGTAGCTGTGACACCCCCAAACTCTACAGACAACCACATTCACTCGCAGCACATACTAAAAATATTTTTTTGTTGTTGTCATTTGTTTTTGTTTTACTTTTAAAATATTTATCTATAGCCAGGTGGTGGTGACACACACCTTTAATCTCAGCACTCAGGAGGCAGAGGCCAGCCTGGTCTATAGTGAGAGTAATAGGGTAACCAGTACTTGGAGAAACCCTGGGTCAAAAAAAAATTATTTACAGATAGTTTAATATCACTCAAGCTAGCCTCAAACTCACTATGTAGTTGAGTTGCTGAGGATGATTTTGAACCTTGATCACCCTGCTTCCACCTTCTGAGTGCCTAGATTACAGGTGTGCAGCATACCTTCTTACTCCCAGAGAAAGGAGGTCCAAGCATGGAGGGGGAATGGCAGAATGAACACCACAAAAGTTTTCAGAGTGGGGTGATTGTATGTGAACGCTCAATACGGTGACACGAAAGTGGTTGCTGATCCCAAGTTGTACCTTCACAAACAGCACACGTGTGCGTGGATCCACACACACTCTTCTTTACTGACCAGCAGGAGAGTTTTGGAGGAGTAGCACCCAAGAGCAAATGGCACCTCATGCCCAGATCTCAGTTTCCGAATGTTAATGTTTGCTAAGAGGAGCTGGGACCCCATGGAGAAGTAAGTGATTTACCTCACTGTGGGACTCATACCTGAAACCCCAGCACCTAGGAGCTCAGGAGGCTGACTCAAGAGGATAATGAGTTCCACGCCATCCTGATCCTGTACCAAAGCAAAACAAAATGGAGCTGCGCATGGTGGCCCGTGCCTGGTATATGCAGGGTGTGGTGGTCCACGCCTGTAATTCCAGTACTAGGGAGATGGAGGCACAAGAATCAAAGCTTAAGAGAGTTTATAGAGCCACATAGAGAATTCAAGGCCAACCTAGGCTACATGAGACCCTGGTTTCAGGGGGGAAAGGAGCGGCAAGGAGCGGGGAGCTAGTATTAAAGCTGAGTAGCAGAGTGATTACTCAACACAGGCAAAATGTTCCTTCCACATTTTGGGGAAAGTGCTTGCTCACATCTGCATGTGGAAGCGTAAGTCTAGAGAGATGTGCGGATTTAGGAAGCATTTTGATCAGCAATTGTTTTAAAAAATATTTGAAATTTATTATTGTATGTGTGTGTGTGTGTGTGTGTGTGTGTATGGAAGAGTTCATGCCACAACATGCATATGGAGGTCAGAGGAGTCCACAACTTTTGGGAGTCTCTTTCCACTGTGGGATCTGGGGATCAAACTCAAGAGGTTGAGTTTCTGCAAGCAGGGGGCTTTATCTGTTGAGTCATCTCACAGGTTCTCAATTAAAAAAAAAAAATTGTAATGTGGTGTGAGTGTGAGTGTGAGTGTGTGTGTGTGTGTGTGTGTGTGTGAAAGAGAAAGGAAGTATTGTGTGCATGTGAATGTGTGTGTATTTGTGTGTGCGTGAGAGGGAATATGTGTGCGCACTATGTATGTGAGTGTGAGAAAGTGTATGTGAATTGTACATCTGTATGTGTCTGTGACATGCATGTGTGTGAGGAGACCAGACAGGATGTCAAATGCCCTCCTCTACAGCTCTCCACCATATTCCCTTGAGACAGCGTCTCTCGCTGAACCAAAAATTTGGTATGCCTGGCTGGGGAGCTCCCCTGATCTTCTTGCCTCTGATCCTCAGCATTGGAGCTATAGGCACCCACAGCCATATCCAGTTTTTTACTTGGGTGCTGGAGATTTGAATTCCTCATGCTTGCAGGGCAAGCTCTCTTACCTACTGAGTCATTTCCCCAGCTCTGGTCAATCATCCATTCCCCTTACTGACAAGAAAGCGACAGCTACTATCATGTACTACCACATGCGTGTTTAAGTGTCTATTGACTTTTTTAAAATCTTTTTTAAAGCCCAGGTTGGACTGTAATGTGGAGAGAATCTCTGTGCACTGTATGGATGTATCACCTGTCAATAAAAATCTGACGGCCTGTTTACAAAAGGCAGGAAGTAATAGGTGGGAGTTTCAGTAGAGAGAAAGGAATTCTGGGGGTTAGTTAGGAAGATTTGCCCTGAACTCTGATGAAAACGGAAACATGAAACTGAGGAGACGTAACCAGCCATGTGGCACTCACAGAATAGAACAAACAGGTTAAATGAGTTATGAGCTAGTTGGGGAACAAGCCCAAGTATTTATTCATAAATAATTAAGTCTCAGAGCCATTATTTCGGGAACTTGGGTACAGGTGGAAAAGTTACCCTGTAACTCATGGTATACCCTGGACTGACCTCAAATTCCCAAGAGACCCACTTCTTCAGTACAAGTATGAGTTGCTACCCTTGATATTTCGATTTCCTTTGAATGAGGACTGGATGATGTAGTTGTCTTCAGAAAAATCATGTTTCACAACAATGCTAGAAATAAGCAGTTATCTTTCTTCTGTAAGGGCTTTGAGATGACCTGAGAGAATGATTTGCTAATCCTTTGACCCAGAAAGCCCTTCAAATCATTCGAAGCAAGAGGTTCAAATCTTCATGCTGACTTTTAGGACATTGGTATCACAGCCTGGCCATTGAGGGAGCACTTACCTGAAAAGCCACCAAACATCTAAAAGATAACACTTTAAAGAGGCAATGTGTGGCCAGGCAGGGCGGCGCATGCCTTTAATCCCAGCACTCAGGAGGCAGAGACAGGTGGATCTCCATGAGTTCGAGGCCAGCCTGGTCTACAGAGTGAGTCCAGGACAGCCACGGCCAAAGATACACAGAGAAACCCTGTCTCGAAAAACCGGGGGTGGGGGTGGGGTAAAGAGACAATGTCCAGGATCCAGGTGTGTAATGGAGTCTGTAGGCATGCCCACATCGAACAGTAGGACAGGACATAGGACCCATGGCCCAAAGAAAGAGTGCTTTAAAGGCACAGGGAGTGCAGCTGAACTTAAGAGTTTGGGTGTTCTCATCATCAAACACGTCCAGTGCACTCAAGATGGAGTCCATGAGCATCAGCGCCTCTTGCCACATGGAGGTGACCCTCACTAAAAAGGAACAAAGTGTTCCTAGGCTAGAAGAGGAGGTTGCACTGAAGAAAAAGAAGGGGGAAAATCTCAGTGCATTGAGCCCGGTGTGATGGCACACATCCTTATTCACAGTCCATGAGAGGCAGATGGAGTCTCTGTGAGTTCAAGGCCAGCCAGGGTTACATAATGGAACCCTGCCAAAAACCAAAACAAGCAAAACAAAAAAATGAACAAACAGAACAGCAACAACAAACATCTATGACACAGAAATTGTTTGGCATAAAATAAATACAAATTTAAAAGATGGTTTTTGTTTTGTTTCTTGCACTGAAAACAGCACACAATGATGCTCTCTCTCTCTCTCTCTACATAGCTTCAGCTCCGGGAGGCATAGTCCTGGTTTGGTTTTGAAGGATCTTTAAGGGTGAGAGAGCCCAGCCATGTGCCGATAGTTCAGAGGCAACCAGGCTGGTTTGGGAACCAGGCACAGGGAGGTTGCATGCTATCCTGCAGTTCCTGTGCTGTATGCTGGGTGCATTTGCCAACGATGCAGGAGGGTGCATAGACCTAAGGCCTTCACGGAAACCTCTAGAAGCACAGAAAGCAAGAAAGCCCACGAGATTTAGACTTTCCCAAGTCCCACCTGATAGGACATATGGCTCTCTCCTTTGCAGAAATGTAACAGAACGTCACAAGGCCTCAGGAGGACACAGGATCTCAGGCTCCTGAGGTCTCTCCCCAGGTTGGAGACTTAGGATCTTGTCACCATACAGATGAGGTCCTGGGAGTGGACCCTTGTGGCCCTAACATGCCAGGCTCAGCCATGTGCCCTGAACAGAACAATTAGTAAGACAAAGTATAGCCACACTGAGAAGAGCAAGCAAAGGGGTGCAGTGACCCCACCCCCCAAGTCTGTCTTCAGGGTCCTGGCACGGGGTTTAGGTTAAACACAGGCAGAGGATGTGCAGCTAAGCAGTCTGGTCAAGGTGTGTCCTGCCCCTCATTGGCCACTGCTGACTGGCTCTGCTCTCCTACAAGGTGCTCTGAGAAGCCGGACTATGGACTTCTTCTTGGGAGGTGGACTACATGAAACCCTGTCTTAAAAACAAACGAAAGCCAGAGGGCTCCCTGAAGATAAGGGCATGTGGGTGAGAGTTCCCCCTATCTAGAGGCCTGACATGCTATATGGAGGCTCCTTCTGGGAGGTCTTGGTTGGAAATTGTGATTTCCAACTCTGAATGCCTCCAAGGCACCCATAAACTTTCCTCTTGGTTGGTGCTGCCATCTGGGATGTGATTCGTGCTGTTCTCTGCCTCTGAAATGTTTTGTCCTATCTGTGGAGAGAGCCATGCAAAAGAAGCAGGGAGGAAGAAGGGAGGGAAAGAATAGGAGGAGGAAGGAGGAGGAGGGGTAGGAGGTGGAAGAAGAAAAGGAAGGGAGGCAGGAAGAAGGAAAGGGGAGGGAAGAGAGGTTGACGGTAAGGAATGAAGAGGAAGGGAGGAGGACTTATAGGAGTAGGGGAGGAGGAAGAAGAGGAGAGGAGAAAGAGATGGAGAGGAGAAAGAGATGGAGAGGAAAAAGAGATGGGAAGAAAGGGTAAGGAGGTGAAGACAGGAAGAAGGGAGAGGAGACAGGAGGGAGAAGAGATGGGGGGGGGGGACACAACCCAGAAAGAGGATACGCTTCCCAACCTGATCCTATGCCTTCAACACTTTGCTTCATGTTTCCATGAAATGACCTTCCTCACCTACCTGCAGACACACAGCGCGATCTTGGCAATCAGCTGTGTGCCTTGAGAGAGCAAATGCTGGGCCTGGAATGCACAACATTTATGATTGTGGGAGTCCTTGAGTTTGATCCCCAAAAGGTATGTGACGATTTAGGTGCCCAGTGACAGACTACCTGGTCACCTCCATAGCTGTCTTTACCTCCAGCAACTAGAGTTGTATGATTCTTCATTCAGTGGCTTTTTGATTGTGTGAAGCCAACAGCAATCTACTTCCTTGTCACATCTCTGACTTCCACCCACACTTTCTGTGTTGATATTTATTTCTGTCAACTTGGCACTAGCTACAGTTGTCAGGGAAAAAGAACCTCAACAAAGGAATCACCTCCATTAGATTGACCTGTAGGTGTATTTGTGGGGCATTTGATAGTTGATCCTGGGGGGCACAAGAAAGAAAACTAAGAGCAAGCCAGTAAGCAGTACCCCCACTCCCCCAGGGCCTCTGCATCAGCTCCTGCCTCCTGGCTCCTGCCTGAGTTCAGACTTCCCTTGGTGATGGGAATGGATCCTGACAGGGAGGGGTAAACCAAATAAATCCTTTCCTCCCCAGATTGCTTTCCGTGAGAATATTTTATCATAACAATAGAGAACAAATTAGGATCCCCTGCCTCGGGTGTCAGAGGACCTCTGGCTATTCCGACAGTCTCCCAGGGCCTAACATCCAGCCTTCCATTCCTCCATGGGATTGGAGTCTACCAAGTATTCTTAGGGTGTCCACAGATGCTGAGGTTCAGATGGGAGCCTTTTCTGGTGACCATTTGCCTACCAAGTTTGGCTTTTTCTGTTGTGTGGGATAAACACATACACAAAAACCATTTTGAATGCTTTCAAGGGCCTTAACTCCATTGACTTAAATCCACCAGGAAAATTTGTTAATTGGGCAAAACTGGATTTATTGCCTCTTCCAGCTCAGGACAGATCCCTGTGGTTGGAGGTTCCAATTGGAGAAATTAGCGAGTGGTTGTCACCGAGTGGGTTTAATTAAAGTGGCTCCTTACAATGGGAATCTGGTTGGGACAGGGCAGTGTCTGAGCTGACAGCTGAGGAAAGGTAAACCCAGGTGGGCAGGGTTTGAGGACAAGAATTCATTAACTTCAGTTTCAGGGACAGTTTTTCCTGGAGCCAGCAGGCAGGGGACTTCTATGTGATTTAAATTTTGCTGGACACAGTAGTTATGAGATGGTTACCCATCATTAATTACTATGATCTGGTTTATTTTAAGACACTCTGTAGCCCAGGCTATCCTGGAACTCATCCCATAGCCCACGCTGACCTCAGACTCACAATTATCCTCCTGCCTCAGCCACTCAAGTGCTTTGATTACAGACTTGCCCGAGATACCTTGTGTGGCTAAATGACTAAATTATAAAAATCTCACACCTGGTGTCCTCTCCTGCAGGCCAGGCCACCTGGACATATTTCTGGCAACAACAACCACAATGAAGATTAGCTGTTT